>JAVJIF010007507.1:0-207368 GCA_038442645.1 Agave tequilana
CCCGAGGAGCTAACACCACCGGCTACCCTTTCGCCCTCCGCAGCCTGAGGATGCTTAGTAGTGTCCACCTTCTCAAGACTATGCAGAGACAGAAGCCTATCATCATCCAAAATCAGGGAAGTTGTAGTCTCAATCCTACTATTGGAGAGCAATTCAGTAGTAGAAGGCCCCACAGACATCTCTAGGGTTGTATCACAACCTTTGCGGTGGTTTCGATGACAGGTAAAGCCCCCCGTAGACCGTCCACACGGTCCGAGGATCCAACCTCAGCCTCCTCAACCTCAGAGGACCGCTCTATGGTGGGGAACAGAGGAGAGGTCGTGGCTTTGAGCAGGTCTGTCATCCCCTCATTGTCAGATTCATTGAACAGGAGCCGATGTTTCTTCTACAAAAGGAAATCAAGTATTGAGAAAATCCCTAGTAACAAAAAATTAAAGAAGGCCAGAAACTACCTCGGGGCGCGGAACACGCGTAGACTGGGCGTGAGCCCTTTTCCCTTTAGTGGGAACCATCCGTCCCGAGACCCTCGACTTCCCAGGTCGACGGTTAGGAGGATTCCCTCCCGCGCAGGTTCCTCAGGCTCGGAGGCAGGCTAGATCTTACCCAAAGCTGGCACCTTTAGGATGACCGAGGGTTCATGAGGCATGTTCGGGTCTAGCAGCCAACTCCAGTTGCGGTTGTTGTAGTTGATAGCCGTCAACCTTCTCAACTTCATCTCAACGTCAGTGGTAGGCAAAGTCCCCCCATGAGAGCCAGTCCAAGTTCCAGGCGTCTGGGACTGCCTTGCGCTCATCTTCAAATTCGATCTCCCACGGACCGATCACCCGGACCACGACATCTCGCATACCATGGTCGCTTTGGCCATGTTGATAATAACTTTTTCGACCCCGTTTTGGGAAGAAAAGTAGCGCACACCTTGAGTAGTCTTTCTTAGCGAATACGCGATACTGAAGACCTCGAGCTGGCATGCTTCAGGAGCATACAAATCTCAGAGAGCCTCGAACCCTAATATCGTACACTAGGCTATCACCGACAACTGAGAGGAGGCGACTTTATAAAAAGCCAGAATGGTGCAGACGAACCTCGTCATCGGCAGCCTTAGCCCCGGTGCCAGAACCTGGGGATGCATATATACACCCTCCCTATTAAGTGGGGCAGAGGAAACGTCAACATCGTAGGGCAAAGTTTAATTTTTATCCCGGATTCGAATGAAAGTCATAGTTGGCCAAGTATGTATCCACCGCCTCTTGATCACAGAGCTTGGAGTTTTTGGATCGAAATCCATTCCGATCCTGATACGATGGGAAGTTCTCTTTCTTTTTACTCCACCACAGCCTTTCCTTTGCTCACGCCACTGATCGTAGCAGATTTCCTTCCTTCTTCATTATAATGGAAATAAGAAAAACAACTGGGATCTGAGAACCAGAAGATCAGAAAAGGGCAAGAAAATAGAAGAAGGTGCAGAGATTTGGAAAAATGTCCAAACCCAAGATGGTTGCCTTCTTAAACCCTAGGTAAGAATACCGTCTCTTAATCGGGGCCTTACACGTGTTACGATATATTAGATCAGAACCCTCACTTCAGGTACGCTGTACTCACCTCGTATGCCACACTACAAAAGCAATGATGACCTGATCGATATTGCAGTAGATTTGACACACATTTAAAGCTCTGTCAGCTTACAGAGCGACACATGCCACTACGAGATGAAACTTGAGCCGAGAGCGATCGACACGTGTCCAAATTCAAAATTTCTATCTGCTCCTCTCTATCAAAGTCGTTGAGAACTTATAGCTTCCCGACCTCTTCCAAAGAGAAGGGAGCAGAGGGGGCATCTGTAGTGGTCACTTTCTGAGCTGCCTGAGATTGTGACACGTGCCTATCGGGCCTCCAGGGGATTTGCGACGCGTGACCTCCTCCATAACGTCTAATCCAGAGTCTCCGCCCAATTTGAATTTCAAGCAGATCTAGTAATTAGAAGAGATAAAATCGGCTGAGGGGAGATCTCTATCATTAAGTCTAATCACCATCCAAATGAGGCAGTTACTCCCCGGGGAAGTTCATCCTTATCCTTAGCAAGGACAGACCACAAGATAGAGATGGACTCTTCCCTGTCTCAATTCAAAATAAGATATTCAGCTCGACCGCCATCAGGATAACTTAAGTATTCAAACTGAGCGGAACTCCCTGCCTTATCTTGTATATATGACATGTATAAATAATAGATTCATCCCAGCATGGTGAGGGATCAAAGTTTCAATCCAAAAACCCTAACACACCAGAGAAGCTCACTTGTAATCACCATTATTATAGTGGAATTCTCCTCTGTTTCTCCGCCCTTTCGGGTTTTTCCACATAAGATTCAGCGTGTTTGCGATTACTTACTATGATTTGATTAGACCCACTTATTATTTTGGTGCATGGATTAATTCCTTAGGAATTTACCCACAACAGTAATTATGGAGGATCTTTAATATATTTGAGTTGTGTCAAGAAAAGCCAAATTATGGCGATATTAGAAGGTTTATGATTTGCAGATTTCATATATCGCTAAAAAGGCCTAAATAGTACTAAAGACTCTAAGCATTCATTAAATTAGATAAATTAACCCTTATGATTACATTTCATATAGATGGTTTATGAACTCCTGAATCACTAAAGATGTGTACAAAACTAGATATTTAAGGGATTATCAATAAAACATTCAACTAATTGTTGGTTAAACAAATCTGAGTCAGGTCAGGGTTAACGGTTTGAACCTGCCTAAAATCAAACACGCCTAAAGATCTTACACACCAAGCTGAACTTGGTCCATTTAACTCATGTTACATCTATGTACCCTTTCCCAGACTTTGATTACAGTGGAAAACAGTGAAAGTAGAGAGGGACTGACTGAAGGCATGTAAAAAATTGATTCTTTCTCATTTCAATTTTCTTCTTTCTCATATCTAAGATTATAATTTGAGATTTTAACATCTGCGTGTTTGGATTCAACAGGAAAACCAGAAATGAGAAGTGGGAAAACTCATGGGAAGTGGAAAAACTCATTGTCTCATTTCCCTTGTTGTTTTGAATCGGAAAACCGGAAATGAGAAAACCCTTTTCTTTTTCCCTTTTCCCTTTTACACCTTTACTTTTTCCTTTTACATTGTCATTTTCTCACTTGTAAGGTGCTACAGTTAATTTTGTGATCATGTAAATCTCACTTGTATATTAAATATATAATTTTTAAATATTAAAAATGTCAAATTTATTACTATTTAATATTTAATTGAAATTTTATTATACATTTTAATTTCTAATAGCAGATTTATTTTAATTATATTGGTATTAGTTAAATCACCAAACAGTTAATTTTGTGGTCAACTTTTTCACTTACACTTCCACACTACTAACTAAACACCAGAAAACACAATATACTTTTCCAGTTACACTTTCACATTACAATTAAACATCGAAAAACTTGCACAAATCCCAATTTCCCATTTACACTTTCACTTTTCATTCTCATTTTTCACTTGCATCTTTTCCTCCCACTTGTAGCAAACCAAATATGCCCTAACTTTTATTCTTTCTATGGCACGACATATAGGTGGTAGTGAGCAAAAATCTATTCCAATACCTGTTAAACATAGGTAAGTGTAGTGCAGTCCTATGCCAGGTTCATGCCTTCTAGCTTCACGATATCATCTGGCCATACGGCCCACACCTTTTAGTAGGATAGGGAAAGAGGATATTGTTATATAAAAAACAAGTATCCACTTATATTCACCTGATAGGAATATGACAACCTATGTAGCACGGATCGCAGTTCAAAGACTCGGCCGAGTCGGAGAGAGAGTCGGCCGAGTCGTATCCGTCTCGGCCCGCTCCGAGACGAGTCCGAGTCACGAGTCGGTCGACTCAACTCAGAGGAGTCGACTCGGCCGAGAATCAGAGTTGACTCGGTCGACTCGGCATTATGACGATGATTTTGTGACTCATCGCAATTCAATATGAAAATAACTACATTAGCATGTATTTATGAATGTAGTTTGTGTAATTTACTATATTGTGCATGTATTTTGATATGCTTCTACCGACGACGCTTGTATTTATGCTTTCGTTTTATGTTTAGTGTGCTAGGTGATATATTTTGGACATGTTATACATGAATGTGGATGTCTACATTTTTTAAAATTTGTCGTGATTTTTTCAGAATTTTTTGAGCTTTCTATGTAGCGTTTTGCGTGTATCGCCCGATACCGATCCGAGTTGCCGAGACCGATCTGTCTCAGTGCCCGCCGAGTCGGCGGCCGAGACCGCGACTGTGAACCATGGCACGGATGCCTCTAGCATGGAGCCGTATCGTATCCGAAACGTATGTGACACGCGTGTCGGATACACGTATCGTGTGTATTTTTAAGAATTTGCCACACGGTCCACGTTCGTCTCCATTTCAACATTGTTGTGTCGTTCAACATAGACGACAACAAATTCTCCACCTTTTAGTAGGAAAGTGACCGTGCATGTTATAAACTAAATGGTCCACCCGTTTATAGGATTATACCATAATCACTTCCATAATCTTTTTTCTATCCCAACTTAAATAACAAACAGAAGCACTAGCCCACGGAAGCTAAATTTGCTCTAAAGGCGAGTTTAGCATTTCTTAAAGAACTTATACAAACATTAAAGTAAGAAATCCTTCAAAATTTTGGCATTGAGTTACATTTGTTAAGAAGCAGAAGTCAAACCATTTAAGAGAAGCCAACAAAGAGAAGCAACTAGTTGGCTGTTTTTGTTATTTCAATACAGTGTTTTATCTTATGCACATTCTACTCATGCAAAATTCCTCTCTTTCTCTCATTCATATTCATCCAAAATCTCCACAGCTTTTCCCCTTTGGTTCAACTCCGGCTGTAAAACCTTTTGTGCATATAACCAATACTCAAATCTAATTTGATAAGTGATTATTCGTCCAAACTTGTTAAACACTTTAAGATATATTAAGTTCCTCAAAATAAGTAACTTCTAAATAAATACTTCTTAACAAGGAGTTGTCTATTAGCAAAATTATGCCAACACACCAGCCTCCAGAACCAAAGAAGGATTCCTAGAAGTCCTCTCAGACAATGTACCCCACTACAAGATAACCACCATGTTTCCCTTCAAAATATGTCCGCATTTGACTGCTGATGATGGGAAATAAAATTTAAAAGAGGGAAGTAACTAGAAGTTATTTCATTAACGTAGCTAAACTCCAAAAGATTCATGAATAACTGAAAGTTGGGAATAAAATGGGAACTCAGTCGACCCAAAAGAAGGGGATTCACTCACCAACCAGAAGATGTGGATTCACTCACCATTAGAGGATACACTCACTCTCTAATATAAGCCTTAAGTTCTCTAAAATGTTTACTAAAACTAACTAACTAAACATCCCACACCTTAATTTATAGATCTATGGACCTCCAAATCGTCATTGTTTCCACATGGTAATAGTACTGTTTTTGTTTTGAGGTCCTTTTACCAATATTAACATGTGAAATTTTATTTGAATGAAAATCCAATTTAGCCCATAATGAGAACGAGAATTAATCTTCCCATTTTACCCATATAAAATTTCCAATCAAACACCAATTGCGCTCTTGGAGTTATTATACACAACCCTAGAGCATTTCTTAGCTCCAACACGCATAATCCCAACCTCTTAGTTCACTATAAGCTTTGATTCCTTGATCATAGTAAATATGTCTATGATTAACAATCCATGTTACATAGTCATGAATTCTCTCCATCTCAATCTATATGAAAGCATTTTTCAAATTTAATCTACTACGGACCTTAAAGCACAATGAAAAAACATCTAGAACCAGCCTACCATTAATAAACTTGCTAGAATAGATGTATCACGTACAAGTAATTAAGAACTAGCTAATTTGATATTAATCTTCCCCGCAAACTTGATGTTTGAGATAAGTCCAACAATGTGGGATAGAATGGATGTATCAGGCACAAGTAATTAAGAACTAGCTAATTTGATATTAATCTCCCCCACAAACTTGATGTTTGAGGTAAGTCCAACAACATGGGATAGAATGGATGTATCAGGTACAAGTCCTTGAGAACTAGCTTAATTTGATATTAATCTCCCTCACAAATGATGTTTGAGATATGTCCAACAATGTGGGGCCCACCTATTATGAGTCCCTTCGAGGGGCTAATTCCCAAGGTGCTCCACATTGTTACAAGTCCTTGAGAACTAGCTTAATTTTATATTAATCTTCCCCACAAACTTGATGTTTGAGATATGTCCAACAATGTGGGGCCCACCTATTATGACTCCCTTTGAGGGGCTAATTCCCAAGGTGCTCCACAGTGTTACAAGTCCTTGAGAACTAGCTTAATTTGATATAAATCTCCCCCACAAACTAGATGTTTGAGATATGTCCAACAATGTGGGGCCCACCTATTATGAGTCCCTTTGAGGGGCTAATTCCAAGGTGCTCCACATTGTTACAAGTCCTTGAGAACTAGCTTAACTTGATATTAATCTCTTCACAAACTTGATGTTTGAGATATGTCCAACATGTGGGTCCCACCAATTATGAGTCCCTTTGAGGTGGATCATTTTCTTATTGGGTAAAGAATTGGATTTTACCTAAATTCGGTCTGAACCCAACCCATTTACATCCCTGATTAATATTACCCCACGGCCCATGCTAATATTAGGGATTTCTATCCCAAAAACACTAAATATCTTAGATTATTCCACATAAATATCTTGACCTCCTCAAGTGTATAGGAATCACTCTAGTGTCTGGACTTAAGTACTGATCGCACCTTACAAATAAATTTGGGTTTTTTGCACCAAACAACACCTTGATTCTCTCTTGTACATTTTCCAATCACTCCCATAGCCCCATCACTCTGGATCTTACAAATTCAAAAGACACAGTGCACCTCCGAGCAAGGGGTTCAAAAGTATCTCAGTGTCCCTCCATTTCAATGCAATTGGCATGCAAACTTGAAATAGAAACAACAAAGACTTTTTTAAACACTTAACTAAAAACATTTACCTCATTCTAAAAGAAAACTAAGGTCATTATACAACTCATTGGGCATTAGCCTAATCAAGCACACCTTTCAACCAACCACCAACTCTATACCCTAACAGTAATGAACAAGAAATTTACATGGATCACAAATTTAAAAGAACAATTTAAAGTACCTGAAGATTTCCGCCTATTGAGGGAGCGGTTCCTGATGGAAATAGAATCAAGCTATTGAGTCAGAACTCGATCTGGAGAATTAGGCAATGAATGGGAGAGGGCGGTGAGGTTTACCTCTGGGAGGGAGGAGCGTAGCGCTTGACGGCATCGGGGGGATTGCTCTCGAGCATCTTTCAGTTGATGCCGGCGGCGGCGGAGGTGAGCGCACCGCCGGAGACTCCCCAAACTCCCCCCTTTCGCTTCACCCACGGTGGGAGTAATTAGTATTATTGTTGTTTTAAGGCTGAGGGCTGCGGAAAAGGGTTGTTTGATGCGATCCGGTGATCCGCTGTTGTTCCCTCCTTGCTCCTCAATTTAATAAATTTTTTTTAAGCTAGTGCATCACCGTCTGTCAGGCGATGAAAAACTGACCGACGGCTACAATTGAGAAGAAGAGAAGAGGGCGAAAGGAGAGAGGAGGAGAGGTAGAGAGAATGAGAGGGGAGTCAGAGGAGGCAGAGAGCGGGGATGGGAATGGAGGCAGGGGAGGGGACAGACAGGCGGACAACAATCGTGAAGAAGTCACAGGAGAAACCTCCCTTCGGTCAATTTAATCAATTAAAAATAATTTTCATGACGAATTGCAATCGCATGTAGAAAGAAGAAAGGCAATGTTTTGAAAAAAATTACAATTCTAAAAAATAATTCAAAAATCAATCTCATCAAAAATATTTTCAAAAACCAACCTCTGACATGTCACGTCGGCAGGGTCATTTCACTTCGCCAGTATGACGGTCGAACTGGCAGGAGATCGGTATTTTGTATGTCCGGAGTTGGCAACCCAAGGCGAAGAATTATGTTCTTTTTATTTTTTTTTGTTTTTTTACTCTTTCATTACTTCTCTTCCTTCTCCTCTTTCTTCTCTGTCCCCTGTCGCGTCAACATTGTCGCTGACAATGGCACAACCAACAATGACCGCCCCCACCTAATCTCCCTTCTCTTCTCCTTCTCTTTCCCTTTGTTTACTCTCCTCCAGTACCCCTTTCTCCTCCTCCATTCTCATCTCCCATTGCACTACCTTTTCTTCTCCTCTTTGTTCCTTTGTTGTCGCCACGATGAATTGTTGCCAGCAATGGAAGGGTTCGCGACAGCTGCCCTTTCCTCTCCATCTTCCTTTCCTCCTATTCTCTCGTCTTCGTCTTTCCTTACTTTACCTTCTCTCTCTCTACTCTCCTCTGCAATCAAACTATCCTGCCAGTGGCCCCACCAATGTGGCTATCGCGACCAAACCCAAAACACCACAACCCAACCCCACCATTTGTGCTCGCCAACGATCGCACCATTGTGGTCTAACCCAACCCACCACAACCCTCACCTCAACCCCCTCGCGACACCACCATCACAGAAAGAAAAGTATTGATGGTGGGAATTCAGGGGGGAGAGGAGGAGGATGATGAGGAGGCAGGGAGAGGGCAGAGAGCCTTGTTGGAGTCATCATCGATAACTTCAGTGACAGCGTCGAAGGAGTCAGAAGGAGGGGGAGAAAAGCGAGGGATTACAAGGCCAATTTTTTTTTAAAGTTTTCTTTGTCCAGGGTTGTCAACCCCGGACAAAGAAAAATAACTAAAAAAATTATTCTCTTTGTTCGGAACTGGGAACCCCAAATAAAGGGGAAAATGAAATAAATTTTTTTGTCCAGGCTTGCCAACCCCGGAAGAAGGAAAATAACTGAAAAAATTAATCTCATTGTCCGATATTGACAACCCCGGACAAAGGACAAAAACTAAAAAAAAAATTAAATTTCTTTGTGCAGGGTTGAACCTCGTATAAAGAATACAACTGCCCCACTAGCAACGCTTCATCACCGATGTGATGTGTCAGAGGTCGGTTTTTTAGAAATATTATTGGGGGGAGGTCAGTTTTTTGAAATATTTTTCAAAATTGTATTTAAAAAAATGCCAAAATAAAATTTATTGCGTGTTCATTATCATAATGGGAAGAGCTTGCAATTTCAATTGATTTGTACACGAACTTATGTTGGTCTCATGGGATCACATCTAAAAGAGTGATGCAGACAAAGAAGCAAAGATGCTGGTTAGATCTCGTTCTAGTGTCAATGAATCCTGAAAGAAACCTTCAGGTGGGGAAAGTACTCGAAATCCATGAGCAAAAGAACTCGAGTCCATGAACAAAAGAGAACAATGCAAATCCACGAGCAAATTAAGAGGAAAAAAACTCAATTGCATTGATCAAAGTTTCAAAAGATAATTTCAAAAACAAAGATACAAGGGCCTTAAATAGTCTTTAAAAGTAGAAGTCTAACCTAACTAAAAAATTAGAAATAAATAAAGAAAAATGAAACAAATTGGAATCTAAATTGGACCCGAAATCAAACTCCTAAACATAATCGTATTTCTAATACATATGTCAGTGACAGAGTTTAGTCGACTAATGGTTTTCATTAGTCGACTAATGAACAACCCCAAAAACTACCAACTCTTTGTTAAACTAAATTAGTCGACTATTGAGAGGGTTAGTCGACTAATAAGTCGACTACTGAGAAGATTAGTCGACTATTCTTGATGATTAGTCAATCAATCCAAATTTTGTCGTTTGTTGCCCTGCTCTGCCATGGCTTCCTACATCAGCCCCTCCCTCTTCAAAAGAACTCATTCTCGAGTTCCAATCAATCAAATCATGTATGATATCATCTTTAAAAAACTCGTCTTGAGGGTGTAGGGGAGAAGATGAAATTGGAGTTTTCTAACTCGTTGGAGATAGCCAAGAGAAAGGAACATGAGTACAAGGAGTACGTGCAAAAAGATTGGCAAATCTATGCAGTTGTGCATATATCAATCGACTAGAAGAAGTGCTAGTCGATTGGCAAGTCGACTAGAGGAAGGACAAGTCGACTACTGAGATCACCCACTTTCTATTGAGAAAAGTAGTTAACTAGTGTAACCTCCAGTTCTAGATGTACGTATCGCAGTATTAGTATCCGATACGGTGAAAATACTTGACTTGACCTTCCTGATAGTCAAACTGAGACTGTTTCAATTCCAAATATTAATTCTCAATATTTTGGATTTTTCAAAATTTTCTGAGATTTTTCTGGATTATTTTGAAAAATCTCCAGAATTTGTGTAAACACTACTTCCAAGTGTACGTATCTCATTACAGGTATCTGATATGGTGATAATACTCAATTCAACCTTTATGGTAGTCCGTATAAGCTTGTTTCAGTTTAGATATTAATTCTCAATATTTTGAATTTTTCTAAATTTTTTTGAAATTTTTTCTGAAATCTTTGAATTCGATGTCCACTAGTATCGCTAACTGACTTCAGGATTTTTAATTAACAAATGGGGTTGAACTTTAAGAATCTAATTTTTCATTGTTGCTCAGGATAATATTTTCTATTTTTTAGAATTTTTGGGGACTTTTTCTGAATTAATCAAAATTTAACCTAATTAAATAATAATCTAAAATTCATTTTTTCACTTTCTTTTTCTTTTTTTCTTTTCTTGCTCCCTTTTCTGGTTTCTTCTTTTCCCTTCTTCTCTTTTCTTTTTCTTTCTCCTCTTTACTGACTTCCCCCCACCGCCTTTTTGTTGGCCCAAAGTTACAATCACCCGGTTTTAGAGTTTTGATGATCACAAAACGTATATAGTTATTTGTACTAATCAAGTTTAAGTATTTAAGATTATTTTAGGGTTCTTAAGATTTAAGATGTTTCTTCCCTAAAGAAAGGTGGTGTTGACTCAAGATGACTCATATACAGGATCAAGAATTCAAGTTACTCAACGATGCAAATGGAAACGCCCGATTGAAGATCTTGTAGTCCCCTAAATCCTTGTAAGATTTTAGTATGTGTTAAAGAGTAAGGATATGATATATGTGCACAAGAAGTTACACACACAAAAATACACTTTTCAAAAATACAAGTTTTTGGTAGTATTAGTTTTGTTGCATGTTTGGTTAATATACATGTTTCATAAATTTTCAAATTTTTATATCAAGTTTTAGAACATGTATTTTATCTCCTATACTATGCTACATAACCCTCAAACTATTGAAAAATATTTTTAAAATTTTTCCATGTTCAAAAATCTGTTTAAACCAGGCCATTTCGGTCGACCGGGCGGTCGACCGTAGCTGTTTCAGGCCAACACGGTTGACCGACCCGGTCGACCGGGCCTTTTGGCTGTGGACGTACATGCTGTGCACGTCTGTCGGTCGACCGGGGCGGTCGACCGTCAACCCCTGCGGTCGAACGACTAGTCGACCGACTGCATGGCACTTGCTCTGTTTGTGCCGGTTGACCGGCAGTTCAAAAATCTCTTTTTAAAAATACCTGGCGGTCGACTGGAGCCGACGACGACTTTGCCAAGTGGCCTGCCGGTCGACCGGCGAGTCGATCGGCAGCTGTCCAGACTGATACCAATGGCTCTAATTTGAATCTGTTTTGTTTTTTTATGGGGTTCAACGGCTATTTCTTGTTTCCAAGTGGCTAAACTCACCTCTAATGACCTGGTAACACTTATGAATGGTATTTATCTTTTGCCTATAAATAGGGGTCATGGGTCTTTGATTTTTCTACAAGAAAAACATTCAAGTTTCAAGTGTTTTCAAGAGAAGAAGTGTTTCATTGTTTTTCATTTTCAAAGTTCTTTCTATTGCAAAATTTTTCAGTTGGTTTTCAAGTCTTCTAAACTTTTACTACTGAAATTTTCTCTCACTTTACTTCTTGAGCCAAAAATCATACTCCACTCTATAAGAAGTTGTAAGAGAGTGTTTGTGATCTTTCTAGATCACCAAGAGACTTGTATTCCTTTGAGTTGTGGTTCCTCTTGTGTGAGGATAGTATTGTTAGAGTTGGGTACTCCGGTCTTGTGTAGACCAATTGTAATCCTTTGGGTGTACGGTTCCTGTGTGGAAGTTCGCTTTGTGGATTCAGTGAAAATCCTTCATAGTGGTGAAGGCGGGGACGTAGAGTAGTGGCTCGAATCTCGAAACAAATTCTCTTGTGTTTGCGATTGATTTTCTTTTGCTCTTTGTTGTTTTACATTCTTGTACTTGTGCTACTACTTGCCTTATTTTCATTATTGCACTCAATTCATCTTCTTGCATTTTCGGTCTATACTCGTATCAATAAGGAAGCAATTAAGTACCTCAACTCATAAACTAGAGGAATCAAAGAGGAGAAGTTCTAGAGCCCTTCACAGGGAATTCGACTTCAATTTCTTGTTTTGAGTGACCGCTTGCATCATATATCTTAACTTGTTTTTAAAAGTGCATTTGATTAGCATAACACCTATTCACCCCCTCTAAGTATTTTTCAATTGATATCAGAGCTTTGGACTCTAGTTGCTTGGCTTAACAACCTTAGAGAGATCCTAAATTGCTAATCATCTTTTTTCATATTTCATCCTCATACACATTAGTAAAGATGGCCGAAGGTATTAACACCCCACCCAAGTTTGATGGCCTTAACTTTCCTACATGGAAGGTTAAGATGACCGTGTTTTTGCAATCCTTAGGAAGCCGGGTTGCAAAGGCGTGACTAAACCTTTTAGCGCACCCTTGGTGATGAGGACACTTGGTCTGATATTGCCACGAAAGATTTGGACTCACCTTTTAGTCACTCATGAGGGAACATCACAAGTTAAGAGGGCTAAAGTTGACCGCTTATGTTCCCAATATGAAACTTTACCATGCAAGAAAATGAATATTGATGATATGGTTACTAAATTTACAAAAATAACTAACGGGCTTGCTTCTTTAGGTGACGGCATTGACAACGATCAAAAGGTGAGGAAGATCATTCGTGCACTCCCTCCATCTTGGGAAGTCAAAGCTACAACCTTGAAGAGCTCAATGACAAGGAAGAAATGAAGCTCATTGGTCTCATTAGGAATCTTAAGACCCATGAGATGGAGAGAAAAGCTAGAGAAGAAATGGCTCCTCTAAAGAAAAAATCAATCGCTTTCAAAAGCTCTTCCACCTACTTCGACGAAGATAATGAAGAAGAGGATGATGAAGATCTCTCTCTTGTTGTGAAGAATATTCGGAGAATGTACAACAAAGCAAAATTTCAAAATAGAAGAAGATGACGAGGAAAGGAAGAAAAGAAGATCATTTGCTTCAATTGCCGGAAGCCGGGGCACATCGTTGTGGAGTGTCCGAAAAATAAGAGCAAACCCTCCACCTCCAAGAAGCCATACAAGAAGAAGGCTTTAAAGGCAACTTGAGATTCGGAAAGTGAATCCGAAGAAGAAGTTGACACGGCTCACATGTGTTTCATGGCTAATGAAAACACAAATAAGATAATCTCCGAATCATCTATTAAAGATTGTGAATTATCCATGGATGAATTAGGAGAAGCTTTTGAAGAATTATCTCATAATTATGATTTTCTTAAAAAGAAATATTTAAAAATGAATAAGGAAAATGAAACTCTTAACCACAAAATTTTCATACTCACAAAAGAAAAGGATGAATTGTTTTCAACTCCCACTTCCACTCAAAAAGATTTTGATGCTATAAGATTTCTTATAAAGCTAAATTTCCTTTGATAGATAAAGATAAGATTTTCATGCTAAAGAATAAAATTAACTCTTTGGGAGAAGTTTTAAAGAAATGTGAATCTGATAAATCTAGATGGAGGCTATGTTTCTTAAGAAACATATCCCAAAGAAACAAACTCATGCTATACACACCATGATCACAAGTCACAACATTTGCACTCTCATCATGTCAAACATGTGCACAAACCAAACAATCACACTCCTCACACTCATCATGCATTCATGTATGGTAAAATTTATGCATGCACTTATTGTGCCGAAAGGGTCACTTAGCTAAATTTTGTTTTGATAGGATAAATGCCTCAAATAATCATTTTTGGGTTCGTAATGCTAACATTAAAGGACCCAAGAAAATTTGGGTACCAAAGAATAATTATGTTACATGATGTAGGTACACTCAAAAGCTCAAAGACGAAAGGAGCGGTGGTATCTTGATAGTGGTTGCTCAAGGCACATGACTTGGGATATCAACAACTTTGCAACCCTATCAATATACCATGAAGGTGGCACCGTCACCTTCGGAGATGACTCCAAAGGAAAGATTATTGGTATAGGTAACATTAAACTTGGTTCATCTCCTCCTATGATTGAAAATGTTGCTTTAGTTGATGGCCTCAAGCATAATCTCTTGAGTGTTAGTCAACTTTGTGATGAAGTTTTAATGTGATTTTTGATGACTTAGCTTGTAATATTTTTGAAAGACAAACTAATGCATGTATACTTTTCAGATTTCGTGAAAATAATGTATACATGATTAATATGTCTAATATGTAATAATGCCACTTGTTTGAATGCCTTCAATGATGACTCTTGGTTGTAGCATAGGAGACTAGGCCATATTTATTTTGACCATCTATCTAGAATAAACAACAAGGAAACGGTGAAAGGTATTCCTTGCTTGTAATTTAAAAAGGACCGCATTTGTGATGCATGCCAACTTGGGAAATAAACCAAGTCCTCTTTCAAATCCATCAAGGATATCATGACATCACGGCCCTTGGAGTTAAATCATATGGATTTGTTTGGTCCTACTAAAACCAAAAGTCCAAGTGGGAATCGTTTTGCTTTTGTATTGGTTGATGATTTTTCTCGTTTTACTTGGGTTTCTTTTTAGAACATAAAAATCAAGCCTTTTTCACATTTTCAAACATTTAGGAAAAGAGTTGAAAGGAAAAAGATTCTTCAATTTTACGAATAAGGAGTGATAGAGGTGATGAATTCAATAGCCAATCCTTTATCACTTACTGTGAAGACAATGGAATTAAACATGAATTATCTTGTCCTAGAACTCCACAACAAAATTGAGTAGTTGAGAGGAAAAATCGAACACTTCAAAAAATGGCTAGGATTATGATAAATGAATATGGTCTTCTCAATACTTATGGGCCGACGCCGTAAACACATCTTGTTACATATCAAATAGGGTTTTCTTTTGCAAAAGCACTTCTAAAACTTCTTTCAAAATTTACTATTTAAGAAAACCAAATGTTTCTTATTTTAAAGTTTTTGGTTGTAAATGTTTTGTTTTAAATACTAAAGATAATTTAGGTAAGTTTGATGCAAAATCTTATGAAGCTATTTTTGTTGGTTACTCTAACACTAGTAAAACCTATAGAATCTTTAATAAATCTACAATGACTATTGAAGAATCTATACATGTAAAGTTTGAGGAATCTATTATTTTGTTGAGAATGTTGAAGAAATAGATTCCTTAGGTGAAGACATGGAGAGGATAACATTGAATGACTCACCTATAAAAGAAGACGAGCCAAAAATTGATGTAAAAAGTGAAGTTGAAGAA
Source organism: Agave tequilana (assembly GCA_038442645.1). Classification (NCBI taxonomy): domain Eukaryota; kingdom Viridiplantae; phylum Streptophyta; class Magnoliopsida; order Asparagales; family Asparagaceae; genus Agave; species Agave tequilana. Next base: position 15,582 of record JAVJIF010007507.1, read on the forward strand.
GTTGAAGTGGAGCAACCACAACCACTTCCAAAGGATTGGAGATTCACTCCACATCATCCCAAGGATCTAATTATAGGTGATGTATCAAAATGGGTAACTACTCGTGCTAAACTCCATGATCTTTGTGGCCATTATGCTTTTTTTTTTTCATCATTTGAACCAAAGAACATCCTCGAAGCCGAGGGCGACTCATATTGGTTGCTTGCCATGCAAGAGGAGCTCAATCAATTTGAGCGCAACTAAGTTTGGCATCTCGTCCCTAGACCCCATGATAGACCAACAATTGGCACCAACAATTGACACTAAATGAATTTTTAGGAACAAGTTAGATGAGTCAGGCAATATTGTTAGGAATAAAGCTAGATTAGTGGCCCAAGGTTACACCCAAATTGAAGGTATCGATTTTGAGGAAACCTCTGCACCCGTAGCACGGCTTGAAGCCATACGGATAACACTTGCTTTTGCTTCCTATAAAGATTTCAAACTTTTCAAATGAATGTCAAAAGTGCATTTTTAAATGGGTTTATTGAATAGAAGGTGTATGTTGAACAACCCCCCGGGTTTGTTGATCCTACACATCCGGATTTTGTTTTCAAACTGGACAAAGCTTTATATGGTTTAAAACAAGCTCCTAGAGCTTGGTATGAAATACTTTCATCATTTCTTATTTCTAATGGTTTTGCTAAAGGTACAATGATACCACTTTGTTTACTAAACATATTGAAAATGATATTCTTATTGTTCAAATATATGTTGATGATATTATATTTAGATCTACTAATGAAAAACTTTGCAAAGATTTTGAATCATGTATGAAGGAGGAATTTGAGATGTCTATGATGGGCGAACTTAACTACTTCCTTGGACTCCAAATCAAGCAAAGCAGTGATAAGATTTTTATAAATCAAGCCAAGTACACGAAAGAACTCATTAAGAAATTTAGGCTTGAAGGAGCTAAGATAAGCAAAACTCTCATGGCTATCACAACAAAACTTGACAAGGATGAATAAGGTATAAATGTAGACATTAAACTCTATCGTAGCATGATTGGTAGTTTATTATATTTAACGGTTAGTAGGCCGGATATTATGTTTAGTGTTTGTCTTTGTGCTCGATTTCAATCGTGTCCTAAAGAGTCCCATTTGATTGCGGTAAAAACGCATTATTAGATATCTTAAGGGCACCATTAGAATGGGTTTGTGGTATCCGAAGATCAGACAATTTTCATGATGAGTTTTTGGGATGCCGACTATGCAAGTTGTAGAGTGGATAGGAAGAGTACTAGTGGAACCTATCAGTTTTTAAGAAATTGCCTTGTTTCATGGTCTTCCACGAAGCAAAATTCTGTAACCCTCTCAACCGCCGAGGTGGAGTATGTTGTGGCCGGGGCTTGTTGTGCACAAGTCCTTTGGATGAAACATACTCTCCTTGACTATGATTTGCATTATAACCATATTAAAATATTTTGTGATAATACTAGTGTTGCCCAAAGGCCTTCCACCCTAGTTTTGATGATGATTAACTCATGTAGTTATGTTTACTAATAATCTTGTGTTGTTTAAGTTTCAGATCATTAACCAAGATATTAGTTGGTGATTAGCTTCAACAAGGAGTTTAGAAGCTTTTCATGATGTTTTCAGGGCCAAAGCTTCAAGATCTCACCTTGCCTAGCTCATGGATCACGGAGTTTTGGAGCAAGTCAACTTGAAGATGAAGATCATCAAGAAGACTTAGGTATCCTAGTTTAGTTAGTGTGTTTTAGATCCATTTGTAAAGCTTAGTATAGTTGATATGCTCAAGTGCACAACACACAAAAGATTTATGGTTTGGATTTTGGTTTTCATGAATAATAGATCAAAACAAGTTTAATTTGTTTATATGTATAGTAGATGGTTTCTATTTATACATGCATGCTTAAACTTCTTAAACAAACTTATTTTGACTATCCTATTCATGTTTTTGGAAAAATCAAGTTTGATGAAAATACAAGTTTGTTTTTGATAAAATTTGCAAGACTCAAAAACGAATTGATATGTTTGATATATGTCTTGAAATTTTTATCACTTGTTTGTGTTTCAATATAAAATGATAAAACTATTTTTGGTGATTTTTAGAAGTGTTAAAAGATTTTTAGAAAAATATTTTACACTGTTTTTCTGACCCAGATTTTTGTTCCAGGCTTCTATTAGTCGACTAGGTCAACTGACCTAGTCGACTTGGCTGAAGTCGGTCGACCGGGCCGGTCGACCGACGTGCACAAATCTGTGCACGTTTGGCAACTTTGGGACGGTCGACCGGGACGGTCGACCGGTCTGAGAGCAGAGAGCTCTGTTTGTTTGGGTCGACCGGGCCGGTCGACCGTGGTTGCCCAACGGTCACATTTCTGACCGTTGGCGGTCGACAGGGCCGGTCGACCGTCAGCCTGTCAGGCTGCCACATCAGCCTAACGGCTAGTTTTCTGATGGGGCTATAAATACCCCATTTGTTTGAGGTTTTCACCAAGATTTTTAGAGCTAAAAATTCCTGACTTCTTCAGTGTTTTAAACAACTTTTGAAAAGAGTTTTGTGCTAAAAAGATTTCATCTTTTGTTTTGGGTTTTTGGAAAATCAAAGAAAATAGGAATTTGGGATATTTGTATTGGTTTTCATTCTCTATCTTTTACAAGAGTTTTCCCAAGTATTTTCTTTGTTGCTTGTTTCCAAAAATACCTTGATTTCCACACTTGAGCTATATCTTCTATCTTAATCTATTTAGGATCTTGTTTTGTGAAAAAAGAAAAAGGAAAGAGGTTTGTGGTTGAAAGAGACCACCTATTGTAAACCCTTGATTTCTTGGTTGCTCCCTCTTTGGTAGAGGTTGAGGTTGTGTAATTGGGTTGTTGGTTTGCTCCCTCTAGAGAGAGGTGGAGTTTGGTTGTAAACCCTCTTCGGTAGAGGTGTTGGTTGTGTGGTTGTATTGGCTACGGGCCTACCTCTCGGTTGTGAGGTGGTTGTTTGAGAGAGGAGTTCGGTACTCCATTGTTGTAAAAATCCTTCTCGTGAAGGTTCCCTCGGTGGGAGTCCTCGGTGGACGTTATAGTGGATTGGAAATCCTACACGGTGGTGTAGGCGGGGCTGTAGAGCTAGGGGCTCGAACCTCGAAACATATCCGTGTGTTTGCGTTTGATCCAATATCTCTCAACTCTCTCTCTCATTTATTTGTGCAAAGCATCATTCATAACATCATATCATATTTGCTTGTGTTGAGCATAATTCATATTGCCATATCATATATTGCTTGCATTTGTGCCTTGCATATATTCATATTGATATATCATCTTATATGCTTGGTTGTTTGTGTGTGCCTCACTTGTACTTAATCAACAAGAGCTTCACATAGCACCTCAACCCATTCAAGGGGAATCAAGAGGAGTTAGTCCAGAGCCCTTCACGGGGAATTCGGCTACACTTGTTGATTGTATTAAGTGTGTTGCAAAATTTGCATTAGTTTCCGCATTTAGCGCACTTAGTTTTGCATTTAGTTTTAGATTAGCACTAACACCTATTCACCCCCCCTCTAGGTGTTTTTTCAATTGGTATCAGAGCTAGTGCTCCTGATACTTAGGCTTAACATCCTAGGAGTGAGATCCAATTGCTTGCTAATCTATTGTTTGCATTTGCTTGTTTTGCACACATATAGTTTTACCATGGCCTTCATGACCCAACAATGCTTGACCCTTCCAACATTCATGTTTGGAAGATTAGGATGACCGTTTATTTACAAACCCTAGGTCATAAAGTTTACCTTGCCATTACCAAGGAATCCTTTCTTAGTGATAGCAATCATATAGGGGCCAATGCACAAGCCCTAGAGGCCATTAGAAGCACATTATCTAAAGATTATCTTTTATGTGTTTCTAACATTGATTCCGCCTTTGTAGTGTGGAACAAATTGACAACAACCACCACCTCCGAGCTTCAAGTACAAATCCAAGAAGAGGAGTCTAGTGGAGAATCCGACTCACATTGCTTGATGGTCCAAGGGAATGACTCCCTTGAGGTACAATCGGAAACCCACTTAGATAGTGATGATTGTTCTAGTTCTTCATGTGATAATTATGATGCCCATGCTTTGAATGAAGAACTTTCAATTGTTTGTGAAAAATTAATAGAAAAATATAAAATTTTGAAAAAGAAAAGTCTAGAAATTGAAAAAGAAAATAAAGTTTGCATTCTAGACTTGATTGTGTTTTGCAAGAGAAGGTTGAGGTCTATAATGAAAGGGATTCATTGAGATCTCAATTGGAACTTGCACTTAAAGAAAATGAATTTTAAAATCTAAAAATGATTGCCATGCCATTTTGAAGAAAAATGAAAACTTGTCTTCTAAAGTCGATTTTGTTTTAAAAGAAAATGTTGCTTTGAAAAATAAAATTATTTCCATTTCAAATGATTTAGATGTGTGTTTAAAGAAAAATGTTGTTTTGCAGAATAAGATTGATGCACATGTTTGCCATGCTAGGGTAGTTTCACACACTCCACCCATTGCATGCTCCACTTCTTCTTTGATTGAAAATGATATAAATTTAATTAAGAAGAAAATGGATTGTTTGGACTCCACTATGAGCCAATGTGCCATGAACCACACACGCTTGGAATCCTTGGTTCGAAAGAAACAAGTTCCAACTTTTATGCATGCACACCCTCCACGGCATACACATGCTTCTCACGGACACACCATCACCATATGTATGCTCATGTGTACACTTATACACATTGTGAACGTAAGGGCCACCTTGCTAAATTTTGTTATGATAGATTAAATGTTTCAAATTTAGCAAAGAAGTTTGTTTGGGTTAGAGAAGGTACTAACCCCCATGGACCCATAAGATATGGGTACCAAAGACCACCCCTCCTTTGTTTAATGTAGGTGTGGGCTCTCACATGACGTGAGAGTGATGACACCTTGGAGTGGATGCGTTCCGAGCTTAAAGGAAATCATATGGATGCATCACTTTCGAGGGAAAGTTTGGTGGAGAGGACCACCACGTTTTGGAGACAAGGAGAGTTGCTCTTCGGTTTTGATAACAATCCTTTACTCCCATTTATTATTTACATGCTTTCATAATTAAAATTTTTTAGCATGTTTTGATAGCATGTTTCATTGTCTATGGATTAGTATGTAAATGCCATGATTATTAGATCCTTGACATACATATATAGTATTTGAGACACACATGCTTGTATGAACCCATTCTTAGTGTTCTCACTTTAGTTTAAGCTATAATGTACATCGTGAATCTAATACATGTGAATTTACATAGTAATCATGTTTTAGTTTTATCATGATGATTTTTATATTGTGTTTTGATGCTCCATGTTAAGATTACTTGTTTAGATGTTAGTTTTCATTAAGACTAGGTATATACTTGTGCATATAGGGGCCACAAATAAATCTATATATGTTTGTCCTTGAACGCTTATTTGAACCCATTAGATGTGCTAGTATAGTCTAGTTTTGATGATTCATACATTTAAAACTTGTATTCCTACTTTTGGATTTGTTTTATGATCATATGTTTCCATTTCATGTATATGTTTGTATTGCCAAACTTTAAGATATACATGTATACCCTTGAGTCATTTGCCTTTCATGCATATCTATATATATGGACTCAATTGTGTTTAGGGATATGTATGTATACTTATAGTGTTGACAATTCATACATATACCTTGAAATGAAATTTGTTTTGGAGGAAGATTTAGCTTGATTTTGTGTTTAATTGTTTAACTTCATGTATATGTCTATCTTGTCCAAACTATTAGATATACATGATTATCCTTTTGAGCCACGTGCCTTCATGCATATACATTGTGGACTCTTTATGTTTTGGATATGTATGTACACTTTAGTTTGTATTAGACATACATATGCCATGAAGGTTAAATAAGTTTTGATGATTTTCGTGTTTTCAATGTTTAAGGAATAATTGAGCTTAATGAAAATTTTCATGATTATAATATTCACACTTTATATGTACACTCACTTTTATTTCTTGCTCATATTTTGTTTTCATGAGTCAAAATTGTGCTTAATTGGATTAGAGTGTTGATTTTCATGTGGATTTCTTATTTCATGAAAAACTATTTTGTTGTATTCCTTGCTTAAAGGATTTCGTACTAGTTAAAAGGATTTTCCATTTAACTAGTTACGGTATTCTTCATTTTGGTAGAGTTTTTCAAACTAAGCCTATTTTCAAATCTATTTTTGAAAACCCCTACCATCCATGGGAGGTTGGAAGGGAGATCATGTTCATGTATGCTTACAAGTGAAAATCATTTAAAACTTGAACCATGATTGGGTGGTACATTATATGAGATATACACTTGTTTATTATTGTTGATTCAATTGGTATCATTGAACTCTTTCAATGGTATCATTTTGATCTTTTTGTATACTCATATGTTTATTGTGTATGTATATTTTCAATTGATATCATCTATTGGAGATTGGTACTCATTCTATTTCATACATATACTTGTTTTATTTGTGCCTACTATATTCCTATATCTTAGAGCACAAATAGTTGTTTATGCTAGTGCTTGAGCTTCAATTTTTATTTCAATTGATTTAGTTTTCAATTGATATCTTATTACAAGCCTACGCATAATTTTTGTTGGTATTTCATAAAGGGGGAGAAAATTCGATTTTCATATTTCAATTGGTATTTAGTTTTCCACTCCCTTACTTTATGATAGAAAATAGTCATTTCAATTGTTTATATGACTTAAAAAGAAAAATACTATGTTTTGATTTCAAGATGTCTTGTGTTTTAAATTGGCATCTAAAAATTTTGTTTTAAGAAAAATACAAAAGTTTTGACTTGTATTGACTATATGCATATAGATTCGTGATGAGTGTATCTTGTATTGAAGAGCTTAACATCTCTTTTTTATGTGGTACACGTGTGTAGGGGGAGCTTCACATCTCCTCTTATGCATTACATAATGTGTGTTATGTGAATTAGGGCTTAACATCCCTCTTTCATGTAATGCATATGTGTAGGGAAGCTAACTTAGCGTCTTCCTCTTCATGAATGTATATATCATATAACATTTATTGATCTTTGTTTATTTTCAATTGATATTAAGATGCTTCATTGACATATTTTTCTATTTGATATCATGTTGATTATAGTCACCCCTTATTGACCTTGTTTTTGTTTTAGATAAAAAGGGAGAGAACATTGTTTTATTGTTTTGATTGACAAAAAAAAGGGAAGAAAGATTTTTACCCCTCATTTTATTATTTTTGATTGTTTACCCCTTTATTGATGATTGACAAAAAGGGGGAGAATAATTTGTGGTTTATATATGCATACTTTTGTTTTTGCATATATTAAGTTTATTGGTATCTGGAACATCTAGTATTTTTGTTAATGCTTTATTAATTTAATTGGTAACTAGAGCTTCTAGAATATGTTTTATGCATGTTGATGCATACATGTTTATATGCATACTTGTGTTTAGTTTTCTCATGCTTAACAAATAAACAATAGATATGCATACATGTTTTGTTTTGCAAATGTATGGAGACAAGAACTTGATGACTTTTATGATTATTTGACATGTTGTATTTGCATACATATCATACATTTGCATACATATTTATGAGCTTCATTATCATATATTTTTTATTTGTTTATGCATGAGTTAAGGGGGAGCTTCTTTGAAGCTTAACTTTAATCCATGCATATATAACTCCATGAGTTTTGTCATCATCAAAAAGGGGGAGATTGTTGGCCCAAAGGCCTTCCACCCTAGTTTTGATGATGATTAACTCATGTAGTTATGTTTACTAATAATCTTGTGTTGTTTAAGTTTCAGATCATTAACCAAGATATTAGTTGGTGATTAGCTTCAACAAGGAGTTTAGAAGCTTTTCATGATGTTTTCAGGGCCAAAGCTTCAAGATCTCACCTTGCCTAGCTCATGGATCACGGAGTTTTGGAGCAAGTCAACTTGAAGATGAAGATCATCAAGAAGACTTAGGTATCCTAGTTTAGTTAGTGTGTTTTAGATCCATTTGTAAAGCTTAGTATAGTTGATATGCTCAAGTGCACAACACACAAAAGATTTATGTTTTGGATTTGGTTTTCATGAATAATAGATCAAAACAAGTTTAATTTGTTTATATGTATAGTAGATGGTTATTATTTATACATGCATGCTTAAACTTCTTAAACAAACTTATTTTGACTATCCTATTCATGTTTTTGGAAAAATCAAGTTTGATGAAAATACAAGTTTTGTTTTTGATAAAATTTGCAAGACTCAAAAACGAATTGATATGTTTGATATATGTCTTGAAATTTTTATCACTTGTTTGTGTTTCAATATAAAATGATAAAACTATTTTTGGTGATTTTTAGAAGTGTTAAAAGATTTTTAGAAAAATATTTTACACTGTTTTTCTGACCCAGATTTTTGTTCCAGGCTTCTATTAGTCGACTAGGTCAACTGACCTAGTCGACTTGGCTGAAGTCAGTCGACCGGGGCCGGTCGACCGACGTGCACAAATCTGTGCACGTTTGGCAGCTTTGGGACGGTCGACCGGGACGGTCGACCGGTCTGAGAGCAGAGCGCTCTGTTTGTTTGGGTCGACCGGGCCGGTCGACCGTGGTTTCCCAACGGTCACATTTCTGACCGTTGGCGGTCGACCGGGCCGGTCGACCGTCAGCCTGTCAGGCTGCCACATCAGCCTAACGACTAGTTTTCTGATGGGGCTATAAATACCCCATTTGTTTGAGGTTTTCACCAAGATTTTTAGAGCTAAAAATTCCTGACTTCTTCAGTATTTTAAACAACTTTTGAAAAGAGTTTTTGTGCTAAAAAGATTTCATCTTTTTGTTTTGGGTTTTGGAAAATCAAAGAAAATAGGAATTTGGGATATTTGTATTGGTTTTCATTATCTATCTTTTACAAGAGTTTTCCCAAGTATTTTCTTTGTTACTTGTTTCCAAAAACACCTTGATTTTCACACTTGAGCTATATCTTCTATCTTAATCTATTTAGGATCTTGTTTTGTGGAAAAAGAAAAAGGAAAGATGTTTGTGGTTGAAAGAGACCACCTATTGTAAACCCTTGATTTCTTGGTTGCTCCTCTTTGGTAGAGGTTGAGGTTGTGTATTGGGTTGTTGGTTTGCTCCCTCTAGAGAGAGGTGGAGTTTGGTTGTAAACCCTCTTCGGTAGAGGTGTTGGTTGTTGTGGTTGTATTGGCTACGGGCCTACCCCTCGGTTGTGAGGTGGTTGTTTGAGAGAGGAGTTCGGTACTCCATTGTTGTAAAAATCCTTCTCGGTGAAGGTTCCCTCAGTGGGAGTCCTCGGTGAACGTTATAGTGGATTGGAAATCCTACACGGTGGTGTAGGCGGGGATGTGTAGAGCTAGGGGCTCGAACCTCGAAACATATCCGTGTGTTTCCGTTTGATCCAATATCTCTCAACTCTCTCTCTCTCTCATTTATTTGTGCAAAGCATCATTCATAACATCATATCATATTTGCTTGTGTTGAGCATAATTCATATTGTCATATCAATATTGCTTGCATTTGTGCCTTGCATATATTCATATTGATATATCATCTTATATGCTTGGTTGTTTGTGTGTGCCTCACTTGTACTTAATCAACAAGAGCTTCACATAGCACCTCAACCCATTCAAGGGGAATCAAGAGGAGTTAGTCCAGAGCCCTTCACGGGGAATTCGGCTACACTTGTTGATTGTATTAAGTGTGTTACAAAATTTGCATTAGTTTTCGCATTTAGCGCACTTAGTTTTGCATTTAGTTTTAGATTAGCACTAACACCTATTCATCCCCCCTCTAGGTGTTTTTTCAACTAGTACAATTCATATGACTAAAAATGCAAATCAACATAGTAAGAGAAAGCGCATTGACATTCGATATCACTTTCTTAGATATCATTATGGGAAAGGTGATATTGAAATTGTTATGTTTCCACCGATTTTCAACTTGCGGATATTTTTACTAAACCACTAGATTATAATAGATTTTCCTTTATTTGTGGTGAATTAAATGTTTGTATTATGGATTGTGAATATTTTGCAAATACTCTTCAAAACGTTTTATTATCTTGACCCTTTTTGATGCATGACAAAAAGAGGGAGAAATACTTTTGAGTTATTATTTCTTTTTCATGCATACTTTTTCAATTCATTTTTTGTTATAATATTCCGTTCTTATTCTTGATAGATAACATGATTTGAGGGGGAGCTTTTTCAAGCTCTTTCATTTTTTCTCTAAATAACTCATATGTTTTGTCATCATCAAAAAGGGGGAGATTGTTAGCCTAAGGTTACAATCACCCGGTTTTAAAGTTTTGATGATCACAAAATATATATAGTTATTTGTACTAATCAAGTTTAAGTGTTTAAGATTATTTCAGGGTTCTTAGGATTCTAGATGTTTCTTCCCTAAAGGAAGGTGGTGTTGACTCAAGATGACTCCATATACGGGATCAAGAATTAAGTTACTCAACGATGCAAATGAAAATGCCCAATTGAAGATTTTGTAGTCCTCTAGACCCTTAGAAGATTTAGTATGTGTTAAAGAGTAAGGATATAATATATGTGCTCAAGAAGTTACACACACAAAAATACACTTTTCAAAAATACAAGTTTTTGGTAATATTGATTTTGTTGCATGTTTGGTTAATATACATGTTTCATAAATTTTAAATTTTTATATCAAGTTTAAAACATGTATTTTATCTCCTATACTATGCTACATAACCCTCAAACCATTGAAAAATATTTTTAAAATTTTTCCATGTTCAAAAATCTGTTCTATTTCAGGCATTTCGGTCGACCGGGTGGTCGATCGTAGCTATTTTAGGCCAACACAGTCGACTAGCCCGGTCGACCGGGCCTTTTGGCCGTCGATGTGCACGTTGTGCACGTCTGTCGGTCGACCGGGGCGGTCGATCGTCAACCCCTGCAGTCGACCGGCGGTCGACCGACTGCATGGCACTTGCTCTCTGTTTGTGCCGGTCGACCGACCCGGTCGACCGGCAGTTCAAAAATCTCTTTTTAAAAATACCTGGCTGTCGACCGGGCGGTCGACTGGAGCAAACGACTACTTTGCCAAGTGGCCGGCCGGTCGACCGGCCGGTCGACCGGCAACTGTCCAGACTGACACCAACGGCTCTATTTTGAATCTGTTTTGTTTTTTATGGGTTCCAACGGCTATTTCTTGTTTCCAAGTGGCTAAACTCACCCCTAATGACCTGGTAACACTTATGAATGGTATTTATCCTTTACCTATAAATAGGGGTCATGGGTCTTTAGTTTTCTACAAGAAAAACATCCAAGTTTCAAGTGTTTTCAAGAGAAGAAGTGTTTCATTGCTTTTCATTTTCAAAGTTCTTTCTATTGCAAAATTTTTCAGTTGGTTTTCAAGTCTTTTAAACTCTTACTACTGAAATTTTTCTCTCATTTTACTTCTTGAGCCAAAAATCATACTCCACTTTATAAGAAGTTGTAAGAGAGTTTTTGTGGTCTTTCTAGATCACCAAGAGACTTGTATTTCTTTGAGTTGTGGTTCCTCTTGTGTGAGGATAATATTGTTGGAGTTGGGTACTCCGGTCTTGTGTAGACCAAATGTAATCCTTGAGTGTACGGTTCCTGTGTGAAAGTTCTCTTTGTGGATTTAGTGGAAATCCTTCATAGTGGTGAAGACGGGGACGTAGAGCAGTGGCTTGAACCTCGAAACAAATTCTCTTGTGTTTGCGATTGATTTCCTTTTGCTCTTTGTTGTTTTACATTCTTGTACTTGTACTACTACTTGCCTTGTTTTCGTTATTGCACTCAATTCATCTTCTTGCATTTTCAGTCTATACTTATATCAACAAGGAAGCAATTAAGCACCTCAACTCATAATCTAGAGGAATCAAAGAGAAGAAGTTCTAGAGCCCTTCACTGTGAATTCGACTTCAATTTCTTGTTTTGAGTGACCGCTTGTATCATATATCTTAACTTATTTTTAAAAGTGCATTTGATTAGCATAACACCTATTCACCCCCCTCTAGGTGTTTTTCACTTCTCTCTCTCTCCTCTCTTATAAACACTCTTCCCTTCTCTCTTCATCTCTCCTCTTTCTAACTCTCTATCTCTTACTCTCTCTCCCCTTTTTTCTATATCTCTCTCCCTCTCTCTATCTGATATGAGGCCCAACCAGCCGCCGATGCCTTGTCGCCGACCAGGCTTAACTGGCATCACCCTCGAGCCTTCCTCTCCTCTCTTTTCCCTAACTCTCTCTCTTCTACTCTCTTTTTCTTTCTATGACTTTCTCCTCATTTTTCTCTCTCTCACCTTCCTTCTCTCCCTTCATTATTGCCGGCCGACCAGCCAGCCACCGGCAACCCTCCTGCCCTTCTCCCTTTCCTTTTCTTTCTCCTCTCTTTTTTTCTTTCTCCCTCTCTCTCCTCTCTCTCACCATCTCTTTCCCCCCTTGCACGCCTGTCGCCAGCCTAGCACTGCGTGGCCCAGCCCCAGCCGTCGCCACCCTCCCTGCTCTGACTCGTTCTCTCTCTTTCTCTGTTCTCCCCTTTCTCTCTCTTTTTCTATCTTATAATGGGTAAAACCCAATAATCTAAACCCAAACCCACTCAAATCCATAATCCATTCACTTATGTTTTGAGTATGGGTTATTGGATCTTAACCCAACCCATTAGCAACCCAAAACCTATTTCTAAATAAAGGTAAAATTTCACAAAGGCCTCTGACAATTATAATCTTTACAATTTAGACCTTATATTTACATATTTAACCCATTTTTAATTGATTTTAGTGTTTGGGCGATATCTTGATCATCTGGAGTCCGATTTGGATGATTCTCGAGTTGTTGCGATCGTAAAAAGATGAACTACATTCTTGTGATAACTATGTGAGTATTTTATTTTATAAGTACTATTTCAATGTCATGAATAAAAATTAATTTATTAATTTATTAAATAAACTGTGAATATCGTTCAATAAATCATGTATATGGTAATCACTATAATTAAAATATGTATGAGTGCTTCTTAAACATAAACAATAAAATAAAATTTTATTATGGCTGTTGATTTAATATAAAATATAAATGAATTAGTGATTTCTAGACTGTAGATTAAAGATATCTCAGAATAGAAAATTAGTAATTTTTAATAAGTTTGTGAAGCATTTGAAAAAAGATAATTAACGATATTGATCATGTCATTAATATTGAAATCGTTATAATAAATACTGATATATATATTATATATATATATATATATATATATATATATATATATATATATATATATATATATTATATATAATATATATAATATATATATTGACACATGTTCATGTTCATTATATAACCCTGACATTGTCACTGTTACCTAACTTACGAGTGTAAATACTATTCTACTGAGCACATATTTCTGATGTTATGAATTGTCATTATATTGTATGCACATTCATATATGTTATGATCATGGACACGGTTATTGCATGCTCTTATACCACTGTTATACAGATACACTTGAGTATATGACATGACTGTTTACTGTATCATTAATATTGGTATGGCATTCCAGTTACATGGATTCACATGTATGCATGTTCTAATTGTTCATGGATTTCTATTACATAGATTTTGCTACTTAGATATTCTTATATTACTATTATTGGAATATTTCATAAATACAATACAGTGATCGTTTCCTGTATTCTTGATATTGATATGATATTCTTGTTATTTGGATATACCGGCAATTGACCTAAGATGTGCGAAACTAAGTGCCACACGGGACAAAGTGCCACACCACATTCGTGGTACGAGCCACCTCTGGAACCCCATGGGGGTCACCTTTAGAAATCACACGCCTTATGGATCTTATGTCTGTCTTATGTAATCCTGTTACACATTGTTATTGTTGTTTCTAGATAGTTAAATATAATAAGTATAACATGAGGTTGGGAAAACTGGACGGTGATTAGGTCTTGTCATGTGGATGTTCTTGGGTCCATATACATCCCACTGTAGGGGATAATGCTGGCTACTAACTATTTATAGCTCATTAAGCTTCTTGTTTCATGTTTCCTGTTTTCGGCCTAGCGGATGGCCCTGGACTCAGCAGCCAGAGAACTGTTTAAGGCTATAATCTCGGATATACACATGATATACCCACCTGACTGGAGCTTCTCAACCATTGAGTTTTCAATTAACTTAACAAAATAGTATAAATAATGATGACGACAGAGCACTTGTTATTTGATCATTCTCTCGTCCGGAGAATGATACCTGTATGCCATATTCGGATGAATTCGGCTGGAGTATGGGCTCCAGTATGAATTGTCAGTGGTATGAGACACTAAAAGAGTTGATTAAAATATCAGGTGATCCTGATTGTTATTATTGTATAAATAAAATGCAATGCTTAATATATATATTATTGTCTATTTATAGTTGTTACACTTTCTGATATTTTGTCAACCACCATGTTACTGTATACTATGTATTTTATGTATTCTCTGTAAATACATTATTCTTGTACACTCATGACACTGTATCATGATTATTTCTGTTTTTTTTCTTGTGTAAGTGTTCATATTAACTACTGATTCCGTCGTGTTAATGTTATTATTAGTTTAAACAATAAATATGAAATAATTTGAACTTGATACATTTAATCAAATAAATTGATTTTATTGGTATACGTTGGCCCAAAGGCCCATCACTCTAGTTTTAATGATGATTAACTCATATAATTATAATACTAATGATCTTGTATTTAATAAGTTTCAGATATTTATAAAGATCTTAGTCGGTGTTTAGCTTCAACAAAAGATTCGAAGTCAAGTTTTGAAGTTAACACTTTTTGATTCAAGTGTTGGAACTTACAGTTTTATAGATTTTGATGATGGATAACAAATGTGATATAGAAGCATTGGAGCTCTATTTCAAGAGTTAATACTGAGTTCTGGTTGCTCAAGCTCACATAAAGATTTTGACTATTTTGTGTATTTTTAGAATTTTGTTAAAAACCTTGATCACACACACAATATAGTCATATAGTCTTTATTCCCAAGTCTAGTCAACTAATATATCCTCCAGTCGACTTGCTCCTTTATATAGTCGACTAAGTCTTTCAACAGATATATATCATCTCTGTTTATTGACTGTAACCAATATTAGTCGACTTATCAACTCTGCTAGTCGACTAAGTTTAGTTTTCAGAAACTTGTTATTCTGTGTCAGTCTTGATATAGTCGACTTCTACCTTGATTAGTCAACTAACTCAGGCAAAAATTGTTCTATTAGTCGACTACCCTCCATACCCTACTCGACTAACTTTAGTTTCTGACTGTTAATCAGTTTTTTTGGTGTTATATCCGACGTTCTAATTTTCAAATTTGAGTTGATAACTTCCGTAACTGACCATTGATTACACTTATAATAGAGATGTTGTCCTAGGATGAATTTACCAATTCAAATCACAAGTTTTCTGCCCAAACTCTGTTCAAAAATTCTGTTTTAAGAAAACTTGTTTCTACTTTCTGTTCTTCACACAATTCCAATTCTATTGTGAAGAATTCTGAGAATCTACCTATAAGAGACATTGTTCATGATCACATATAAGATTCAAGGCTTATAGGATTCATTGTAATCATTCAAAGAGTTGTTGTCTTCTTGGTGTAGAGAAGAGTTGTACAGATTTAGTAAAGATTGTTTTGTCAAGTGGTGTACAAGGAGTTGAGTTTGGGGTGTATCAAAATCAGGATATGGAAAATCTCAAGCGGGTTGCTTGGGGACTGAACGTAGGTCACAAGGATCGAATCAGGATAAAATCTCTTGTGTTTGCATTTGCATTTTATGAGATTTATTCTGTAAATTTTACTTTCCTGCAAGTAGTTTATTTTTAAAAGTTCATAAATACTATTCACCCCCTCAAGTATTTGTGTTGCCTTGTTTATAGATCCTACATCAAAAGCTCACGCTTCAAGATCACATCAAGTACTTAAAGAAAAGTCATCGCTCTTTGGATCAAGTTTACATCAAGTCAAGATGGAGAAGAAGATTTTCAAAAAGACTTGAGTCCTATGTTGTAAGTTTAGCATTTTTGTTTTTAGATAAAATATAAAGGAAAGATTAGTTGTGGATTGCTCAAGCTGTTTACATACACACAAAAGATTTCATGCTATAGTTTTAGTTTTTGAAAAATATAGTTTTAGTTTTTGAATTTTCAAGAATACATCTTTTTGATTTCATGAATAGATTTCATCAAAATAAGTTTACATGGTTTATATGTGTAACAGATTTCATCCATATACATTGCTGGTTCATATTATATAGAAACTTATTTTGATGAGTTTTATATCATGTGTTTAAGTTTGTATTTATCAAAACTTATTTTGGAGCTTATTGTCAAAAATAAGTATATTTCATCTAATATGTGAATTGGATCATTTTCATACACACTATGCTTTAAAGTGTTTCAATATCTTATTTTTATATTTGTATAAGTTTTTAAAAAATCGGTTTTCATAAGAAGTTGGTTTTTTTTGAAAAATACCGGTTTCGGTTTAAGCTTTAAATTCTTAACCTCAAAATTAATTCAAATTGTTTGTAATATGTATTGATTTTTGATCACACATATTTGTACTTCAAAGTATTTTAATGAACCTATTTTTGTGAAATTTATGGGATTTAATAGAATTTTTATGAGTTTCAAAGTTTGAATTTTAAACCCTTAGACATTTGGGTTTGGGCTGCTGTCCACCAACTGAACGGTCGTCTGATGCCTGGCTCGGTCGACCGAGCGATAGAGCGATGTGCACAGAAACGTGCACAACCCATTGCCTTAGGGCTGATCGACCGAGCGGTCGACCGATTTGATCAACCCAACTCTCGAGTTGGTCCCGGTCGACCGAGCGATCGACTGATAGGCTTTTGCCTTGGGGACAGTCGACCGAGCGGTCGACCGCTAACCCAACGGTTATTTTTATGACAGTTGGGCGGTCGACAGGCAGTTTGGCCTGGTTCTGAGCCCCAATGGCTAGTCTTCAAATCCCTATAAATAGGGGTTCTCTTGGCCAGTTTTAACAAGATTTTAGAGAAGTTTTAGAGCTAGTTTTTCCCATCTTTCTCAAAAGTTTTCCAACAAGTTTTTGGGCTTAACTTCTATATAAAAAGTGAGTTTTTCAAGAGTGTTTTCTTGAGTTTTCAAAAGTGTTTTTCTTGAGTTTTTCACCACTCAATCTACCTAGTTTTCTCACACAAGTTTGAGCTTTTCATTGCTATATTCATCCTTTAGGATCCTTATTGTGAGAGTGTTTGTTGGTGATCAAGTGAAGAGATCACCATGTGTTCTACTTTGTACTTGGAGGAGTCGTAAAGGTTGTGGCCTCGGCGATCTTGCAGATTCGCTTGTGCTGTTCTTGCGAGAATAAGTGAGGGACTTGCGAGTCTAAGAGTTCTTGAGGGAGTTCGTTATAGGTGTTGCGACACCGAGTGATCTTGCAGGATCATTTTTAGTGGAAATCTTTCATTTCGGTGAAGGCGGAGACATAAAGTAAGTGCTCGAAACCTCGAAATAATTCTCCTGTGTTTGTGATTGTTCATCTCTCTCTCACTCACTTGTGTGCTTATATCATTCATATCTTTATATGCTTGATATTTACTTGTACTTTATTGATATACTTGCTTGGAATTGTTTAGTATTTTGCATGCTCTTATTCCTTGTACATTCATTGCATGCTTGTGTTTGTGCTAACACTAGTACTGAACCAAGAGAGTTATAGTATCACCTTAACTCTTAATCTACAGGAATTTTGAGGAGAAAGTCCAGAGCCTTTCACCGGAATTCGACTTCACTCTTTAGTTATACTTTATGCGTTTGTATAATAGTTTTTAGTTTGCTTAATTAGTTTTAATTCCGCATTAGTTTGTCATTGATTAGCAAGTCACCTATTCACCTCTCTCTAGGAGACCTACAATTGGTATTAGAGCTTGGCACTCTTGATTTGGGTCTAACAACCTAGAGTTAAAGATCATCCTTTTGCTAATCATAATATTTGTACACACACATGGAATTCATGACACCTCCTATGTTTGATATTCTTAACTTTCAAAATTGAAAAGTTAAGATGTCTATGTACCTCAAAATCTTAGGTATTCATGTTTATTTTGCCACCAGTAAAGACTCATATTTTGTAAATGACAAACATCTTGAGGCTAATGCAAAAGCCATTCATACTTTAAAATCAACCCTAAATGATGATTTTTTATTTAGGGTTTCTAACTTTATTTCTGCTTTTGTAGTATGAAATACTCTTATCTCTCTTGGGGAACAAAAGAAATATTAAAAGGGAGTGACTCGGATGAAGAAAGTGATACTTCCAACATGTGCTACATGGTCCAAGGGGATGACCCCTTGAGGTAAACTCCGAATCCGAGCTTGATAATGATGATGAGATACCATATGAGGTTGCATTGTTTTGTCAAAAACTTCTTAAAAAATATGATTTGTTAAACGATGAAAATGAGAAGTTGAAGAAAGAAAATAATTATTTGTTAAAATAAAAATCATTTTGTTGTAAAAGAAAAAAGATTCTTTTCTAAATAAATTTAAAATTATTTTTAAAGAAAATGAATACTTGAAAAATCAAGTTGCTTTGATTTCTAAAGAAAAGGACATTGTTTTAAATGAAAACGAGTCTTTGAAAAAGAAGATTGTTTTAAAAAAAAAGAAAAGATTTTTATTCCCAAAAAGAAAAATAATTTGATTCTCACTCTTGCCATGTTTCTCATGCTAATAATGTTATATTCTCTTTTGACAAAAATGAGATTTATGTTTTAAAAAATACAATTAATTGTTTGGGCTCTACTTTGAGCAAATGTGCTATTAATCACTCTAGATTGGAATCTATATTTCGCAAGAAACAAATTTCACATATTCATATACATACCCTACGACATATATCTCATGTACACCATGCTCACACTCACAACACTCATATGCATGCTAGAGTGTACACATGTACACATTGTGGTTGCAAAGGCCATCTTGTAAAATTTTTTTGATAGATTAAATTTTTTAAATTTTGTAAATAAAAATGTGTGGGTTCTTATTGCTACTAACCCCCATGTACCCAAAAAGATATGGGTACCAAAATCTCTACCTGTTATTTTTGATGTGGGTGTGGGCTCTCACAAAACGTGAGAGCATTTGTGCCTTGGTAGTACATGCAATCGGAGTTTGACGGACACATCATGGATGCATCGATATCAAAGAGTTTTGATAGGAGGACCACCTCATTTTGGAACTATTTCATCCTCCACTTTTAAAATATTTTTAAATAGTTATATGATAGTGTAATAATCTAGACTCAATTATATTTGTTTTATACTTAATGTTGAGTTGATTGGTTGTTAAGCTATGCATGTATTATTAAAAAATTTCTTCATATTTTCAAATGGATTAACATGCCTATTTCTTTTGGTTGATTCATGCTTTTATTTGCTTTAGTTAAAGAATATATTGATTTAAATGGTTATATCATTTGTCCATATGCAAATCTCGTTAAAACTTGTATTATACTTGTACAATTTTTTGACTTACTTACTATACATGCTTTATTTCTTTTATGTACTAGTTTTATGTTTGATTGTATATTGTATGTCTTAGTTTTGATGATTCTTGCATGATTATATGATATATCATAATATTGAGAAAAAGAATTTGATATAAGTTTTTATTTTGAGCCTTATTGGTTTATCTTCATGAATATGTTATTCACATGACTATTGTACACTCACCTTTTTGTTACTTATTGTTTTGAATTCATGAACTTATAAGTGCCTTATAGATCTTGAGTGTCAATTTTTGTGTACTTAACACATTTCATGGGATATATGATTCGTTTCATATTTAAAGGATTTCGTACTTATTTTCAAAATTACCTTTAAAACTAATTTTTATTCTTCACTTGGTAGAGTTTTCAATATATGCTAAACTATTTTTAAAATAATTAATTTTGAAAACTTCTACCTTAAAAGGGCTGTGGTTGGATGACCATGCCTTATATGCTCTTATTGATTATCTTTTAGACATATGCATGAAAGGGTCGTAGTTATGAGTTGTACACATGATTTTTTGCTATATTATTTTATATACTCATACTTATTTTCTATATATGTATGCATCATATTTCAATTGGTATTTAAATTGATCATACATACATATATATGATTTTTTATCCTAAATTAAAAATATACATACATATGCTTTATAGCACAAATTGTTTTTATGCTAAGCTTGGCTTAATTTCTAAATGTTAATTGGCATTTTTACAAGTTTATGCATAGTTTTTGTTGGTATTTCAAAAAGAGTAGAAAAATTCTTTCTTTTTTGAGAAAAATATTTTGTTGTAGAAAATAACTTTATTTTCTATTAGTATCAAAATTTGTTTTGTCGATTAGTATCAAAACCTACAATTGGTATAGTATCAAAATCTTCAAATTGGTATCTTAATATTTGTGTTTATTTGTTTAACAAAATTTGTTTCTGTTGATTACAAGTGGTATCAAAATTTGTTGTTTTGTTTTAATTGTTTTAATTTGTATCAAAATTTGTTTTAATCGATTTTAAAAATCTATTTTGATATGTATTGCTTATATGCAAGGGGAGCTTAACATCTCCTCTACATATAAATTCATGTTGAGTGTATTTTATATAAAGAAGAGTTTGACCTCTTTTCTTTATATGGGAAATGTGTGCAGGGGGAACTTAACATCTCCATCTATGTATTGTGTATTATACTTATATGGGCCAGGGTTTAGTCATCACTTCTCCATGTAATGCATGTATGCAGGGGGAGTTAGCTTAACGTCTCTCCTCTTTATGAATTTATATCGCATTTACATTTATCTTGTTTGTTTTTCTTCACCCCTTTATTGATGAATTGACAAAAAGGGGGAGAAAAATTGAGAGAGTTTATATATGCATGTTTATCTTTATTTATGCATATATGTTTGTTTAGTTTAAGTGCTTTATTGAATATCTATTTATTTATTGCTATGCATGAGTTAAGGAGGAGCTTCATGAAGCTTATCTTTAATCCATACATATATAACTCCATGAGTTTTGTCATCATTAAAAAGGGGAGATTGTTGGCCCAAAGGCCCATCATTCTAGTTTGGATGATGATTAAATCATTCAGTTACAGTACTAATGATTTTATGTTTAGTAAGTTTCAGATATTTATCAAGATCTTAGTCAGTGTTTAGCTTCAACAAAAGATTCGAAGTCAAGTTTTGAAGCTAACACTTGTTGATTCAAGAGCTCGCACTTCAAGGTCACATCAAGTACTCAAAGAGGAGTTATCGCTCTTTGGATCAAGTCAAGATGCAGAAAAAGATTTTCAAGAGAAGATTTTCAAGAAAACTTGAGTCCTATATTGTAAGTTTAACATTTTTGTTTTTAAATAAAATGTAAAGGATAGATTAGTTGTGGATTGCTCAAGCTCACTTACACACACACAAAAAGATTCATGTTAAATAGTTTTAGTTCTTAGAAAATATAGTTTTGATTTTTGGATTTTCAAGAATACATCTTTTTGATTTAATGAGTAGAATTCATCAAAATAAGTTTACATGATGGTTTATATGTATATTGAATTTCATCCATATATATTGTTGGTTCATATTGTCTAGAAACTAATTTTGGTGAGTTTTATATCATGTGTTTAAGTTTTGTATTTATCAAAACTTATTTTGGAGCTTAATGTCAAAAACAAGTATATTTCATCTACTATGTGTATTGGATCATTTTCATACACACTATTCTTCAAATGTGTTTCAATATCTTATTTTTGTATTTGTATGAGTTTTGAAAAAAAATCAGTTTTTCATTTAGAAGTTAGTTTTTTTGAAAAATACCAGTTTCGGTTTAAGCGTTAAATTCTTTACCTCAAAAATAGTTCAAATTGTTTGTAGTATGTGTTGATTTTTGATCACACATATTTGTACTTCAAAGTATTTCAATAAACCTATTTTATGAAATTTATGGGATTTAATAGAATTTTTATGAGTTTCAAAGCTAGAATTTTAAACCCTTAAACATTTGGGCTTGGGCTGCTGTCGGCTGACCGAACGGTCGACCGATGCCTGGCTCGGTCGACTGAGCGATTGACTGACGTGCACAGAAACATGCACAACCCATTGCCTTAGGGTCGGTCAACCGAGCGGTCGACCAACTGGATCAACCCAACTCTTGGGTTGGTCCCCGTCGACCGCGCACTCGACTGATAGGCTTTTACCTTGTGGACGGTCGTCCAGGCGGTCGACCGCTAACCCGAACTGTCATTTTTATGACCGTTGGTCGGTCGACCGGCCAGTCGACCGACAGGCCAGTTTGGCCTAATTCTGAGCTCCAACAGCTAGTTTTCAAATCCCTATAAATAGAGGTTCTCTTGACCTGTTTAAACAAGATTTTAGAGAAGTTTTAGAGCCAATTTTTCCCATCTTTCTTAGAGGTTTTCCGACAAGTTTTTGGCTTAACTTCCATATGAAAATGAGAGTTTTCCAAGAGTGTTTTTCTTGAGTTTTTAAAAGAGTTTTTTTTGAGTTTTTCACTACTCAATCTGCCTAATTTTCTCACACAAGCTTGAGCTTTCCATTGCTATATTCATCCTCTAGGATCCTTATTGTGAGAGTACTTGTTGGTGATCAAGTAAAGAGATCACCAAGTATTTTACTTTGTACTTTGTTGGAGTTGTAGAGGTTGCGGCCTCGGCGAGCTTGCGGGTTCGCGTGTTGATGTTCTTGCGAGAACAAATGAAGGACTTGCGGGTTCAAGAGTTCTTGAGGAAGCTCGTTGTAGGTGTTGCGGCACCGAGTGATCTTGCAAGATTGTTTTTAGTGAAAATCTTTCATTTAGTTTGGGAATCACCGGCTAAAGGCTCACTGCCAGGTGTACGCATCGAAAAGATCGCAATTGCAAAATTCTTTTACTTGAATAGAAGATTACAACGGAAACAATCCGATTACAAAAGAGAGGAAATCTCTTGATTGATTCTCCTCTTTATTTAAAGCTGGGTTCTTCACGTGGCGGTGGAGAGTGAGTCTTGTTCTTCGTTGACCGGCCGAACATCAAGTTTCTCTTATGGATCCTCTCTTTGGATCTACTGGTGGAGTAGCACAGCTCCTATCGATAATGGAATCTCAAAGAGATTTAAAGAACTTGAACTCAATAACTTAACAAAAAGAGTTGAACTCTTCTCAGGCTACAAGAGCTTCGAGGCCGAACTCTGCTGAGGTAGCTCTCCTCCTCTGCCCATGGCTTCTTGGATTCCTCCATCGGGACTCTCCTCCTCAGCCCTTTTAGAAGAGGTCCCCTCCCCCTGGGTTCCTCTCTTTTGAAGAGGCCCCCCTTTTCTCTAGCTATTCATAGCTATTTATAGAGGAATTGGGGTGTAACCAACTCCTTAAATCTCTCCATAATGGGAGGTTATTCCCCATTATGTGGAGAGAAAGTGGGGTGTAACTGACCAAGTTTGTGGCTGTCAGTTATAGCAGAATTGCGGGTCTCGCGCTGGACGCGGACCTCGCTCTGATGTTGAGACGCGGAGCTCAAAGGCTCGCGTCTGTGTTGGAACGCGAAGCTGCTCAGGCTTGCGTTTGAGTTGAAACGCGACCTCTGCGTCTGACGACCTCCGCGTTAGAGGTTGGATTGCGACCTCCGCGTCTGACAGAGGACGCGAGGTCTGCATCTGGCATTGGAACGCGACCTCCGCGTTAGAGGCTGGAGCACGGGGTCCGTGTCTAGGAGATTCGCGTCTGAGCCTTTGTCCGTAGTAATTTTTTGATAGCCTACAGAGCCCCCTCCAAAGTTTTCGAAACTTCGCGGTTGACTGAGACGAATTTCGAAATACTTTGGACTTTAATTGAATCTAGGCTTCCTGTAATCGGACTGGCATTCTTCTGCGAGGCAGTCTTCTGTGGTGCCCTGAGCTCGATCCTGTCTGGATGGTGAACTTTATGAGTGTACTGTTGAACTTCTTGAAGCCTTCAGGAAAGATCATCATAAGTGTCTTAGAAGCTCAGTCTAGCACTTGTTATGAGCATTGGTTTGCTTGGTGTACTTTTAAGCTGATGGAGTTGTCAATTGCTCTTGCCAGTGTACTATTGAGCTGATTGCAGAAGCAGAGACATACTCTTTGTATTTGAAGAGGGAGGATGCAGTTCTCACAGACGCGGTTCTGGCACACTGATCAAGTGGAGACGCGAACTTCACCACAATTGAGACGCGACTCTCAATTGTTGTAGAGACATGCTTCTCAATTGCTGTAGAGACGAGACTCTCAATTGTTGTAGAGACATAGCCTTTACTTGCTGTTGAGATGCGACTCTTAGGCTCGTTGGGACGTGGCTCAGTGCTCGAGACACGAAGGTCACGCTCAAAAAGAGTTTTAATTGCCAGAGGTGTGATATTAACTTAGCAAATTAAATAACTCTACGGGGAAATTTGAGAAGGTTACTGTCAGAGGTGTGATGTTAACTTGACAGTGAGATCTGGACTTGTATTTTGAACAAATTTTGTGGACCTGCTATTCTATTGATGAGAATAACAAGTGAAATTTGATCCGCTGGAGATTATGCCAGAGTCTATTGTCAGAGGTTTAGTGTTAACATGACTAGAACTCTGCTGGGAATGAAAGTTTGTTGTCAAAGGTGTGATATTAACATAACAATGATTGATATTGCGATCTGCGTAGTTTGGTGGACTTGCCATCCTATTGAAGAGGACTGACAAGTTGAAATTTTGGTCAGAGGTGTAATGTTAACTTGACCGGGATTTGTCTTGCGATTGGAGCAAGTTTGGTCAGAGGTGTGATGTTAACTTGACCGGAATTTGTCTACTGTTAGAGGTGTGATTTTGAACAAACAGTATTTTGAGTGGACTTGTCATTCTATTGAAGAGAATTGACAAGTTGAAATTTTACCTCCTGGGATACATCAAAGTCTTACTGTCAGAGGTGTGATATTAACATGACAGGTTCGATTTGTAATTTATTCCACAGAGAAAATTGAGGAAAATCACTGTTAGAGGTTTAATGTTAACTTAACAGTGAATATGCCAGAGGTATAATGTTAACTTGGCATGTTTGATCTGTGATTATTTCACTGGGGAAATAGTCACAGGCTTTTTGTGGTCCTACCATTCCATGGATGGGAATTAGTAAGGGATTTTGGAAGGGATTTTAGGGAATGAGTTGTCAGAGGTAATTGTTAACATGACAAATATTGATTTCCCTAGAAAATAAAGATTTACTGTTAGAGGTGTAATGTTTAACATAACAGGAGATTTTGCGATTTAAGCAATTTAAGTGGACCTGTCATTCTATTGAAGAGAATGACAAGTAAGACTAGATCCGTCGGGGATCTAAATATTTCTTTACCGTCAGAGGTGTGATATTAACTTAACGGATCAAATTGAATCTTGTCAGAGGTGTGATATTAACTTGACAAGGATGTGAGCTAGAGGTGTACTGTTAACTTAGCTCCATAAGAACTTCAGTTTCATTGGGGAGACTGAAGATATCACTGTCATAGGTGGTGTTAAACTTGACAGTGGAGGTAATGCTAGAGGTGTGATGTTAAACTTAGCATTGGTCATCTCGACTCCGATAAGGAAGTTCGAGGGAAAATCATTGCCATAGGTGTATTGTTGAACTTAACAATGAATTCGATGCTAGAGGTGTGATATTAAACTTAGCATCGCTCGTCTCAGCTTCGATATAAAAGCCTGAGGAAAAGTGACTGTCAGAGGTTTAATATTGAACTTGGTAGCAACTTAATCACTGTTAGAGGTGTAGTATTAACATAACAGTAGTTTGTCAGAGGTGTAATGTTAACATGACAGTAATTGATTTGCGATATGAGCAATTTTGAGGACTTGTCATTCTATTGATGAAAATTGACAAGTGAAATTTAGAATGTCAGAGGTGTAGTATTAACTTGACAATCATTGATTTGCGATATGAGCAATTTTGAGGACTTGTCATTCTATTGATGAGAATTGACAAGTGAAATTTAGAATGTCAGAGGTGTAGTATTAACTTGACAGAATCTACTGGGGATTGAAAAATCTGGTTTGTCAGAGGTTTATTGTTAACATGACAAATCCAGTTCATTTCATTAGGGAGATGAACACAAGTATTTTTATGGCCCTACCATTCTGTGGATGAGAATAGGTAAGAGATTTTGGAGGAGAGGATGGGAGCAAGTCCCTCAAGGTTTTAGAAAACCTTCTACTCAGGCTCATGTTTTCACGTCGGAGAAAGAACATGAGGTCCGCGTCTGGCGACTTCCGTGTTTGATTGAGAAAGGACGCGAGGTCTGCGTCTGGCGACCCCCGCGTCTGACATTGGAACGCGAGCTCTGAGTCTGGCGACCTCCGCGTGTGACTGAGAAAGAACGCGAGGTCCTCGTCTGGCGACCTCCGTGTTTGATTGAGAAAGGAAGCGAGGTCCGCGTCTGGCGACCTCCGTGTTTGATTGAGAAAGGACGCGAGGTCCGCGTCTGGCGACCTCCGCGTCAGACATTGGAACCCGAGGGTCTGTGTCTGGCGACCTCCGCGTTTGACTGAGAAAGGACGCGAGGTCCGCGTCTGGCGACCTCCGCGTCAGACATTGGAACGCGAGGGTCTGTGTCTGGCGACCTCCGCGTTTGACTGAGAAAGGACGCGAGGTCCGCGTCTGGCGACCTCCGCGTCAGACATTAGAACGCGAGCTCTGCGTCTCTTGGAGAGGTTTAAGTTTGAAGCCTTACAGGCTAAAAACTGACGGCTCAGTCATCTGAAAGTTGCAGTGACGGTCAAAGAGCACCGCTGAGATGAACTGCTCGCAATGGCACTCGAACCCATGGGATGGAGCTTCTCAGTTCATATTTGAATATGGCCTCTTGGGGCTGAACGTGAACCTCGCGTTTCTGAAGTGAAACACGATGATCTCATTCTGGCCCAGCCTCCTGCTAAACGCATGTCTTGCGCTTTTTGAATAGATACGCGAAGGTCATCCTTTAACACTGTCAGCGACTCTCGCACGCTAAGGTCATGTCTAGGCGCGGCCTTAGGCTGAACGTGGGTCGCGCATTCTCGCGTTTTTGCACAGCTTGAGGCTGGACGTGAACTTCACGTTTTGGCGCTGAAACGCGCAGCTCGTGAACGCGAGCATCGCATTTTGTTGCAGAAATGCGGGGCTGAAAGCGAACTTCGCGTTTGGTGCCGAAACGCGGGGGTGAAAGCGAGCTCTGTTTGCTGATGGTGAATTTGACGTCTTTGTCGATGATCAGCAATCCGTTTGGCTCGCAGGAGTTGATACAAACCCCCTGCAAATTGAGTTTGCTGAGCCTTGGGAGGAGTTTTGCGGCAAGATTGGCCTCGCGGGTCTCGTAGGAGACATTGATGCGGGCCACATATGCTATTGCAACCACTCTTGTCTGCTGACGATGAGTGCAACGTCTTCGCCGTCTCTCGGCATTCCGATTGAGTCGCCGAGGTTGTTGAGAACCCCCGGCATCTGGAACTGGAAGTGCCTTGATAAAAGAACGGAGGGGAGATTGGTCTCTATTGTCATCTTAACCGTGGGTCATGGCGCGGATCTCTGAAAAGACGTTGGGGCTGACCATGTTATCTCCACGGGAGACTCCCGAAGCTTTTGGGGAGTTCAACTTCTCTTAGTCGAATTCGATCACAAGTTATTCAACTGTGAATCCAAGCATCTTGACGTCAGCTTGCGCCACCACTTTCTCGTTGGTTGAGAAAAATGAATCCCCAGCGGAGTCGCCATCTCTTGTACGCGTCGAAAAGATCGCAATTGCAAAATTCTTTACTTGAATAGAAGATTACAACGGATACAATCCGATTACAAAAGAGAGGGAATCTCTTGATTGATTCTCCTTTTTATTTAAAGCTGGGTTCTTCACGTTGTGGTGGAGAGTGAGTCTTGTTCTCCGTTGACCAGCTGAACATCAAGTTTCTCTTATGGATCCTCTCTTTGGATCTACTGGTGGAGTAGCACAGCTCCTATCAGTAACGGAATCTCAAAGAGATTTAAAGAACTTGAACTCAACAACTTAACAAAAAGAGTTGAACTCTTCTCAGGCTACAAGAGCTTCGAGGCCGAACTCTGCTGAGGTAGCTCTCCTCCTCTGCCCATGGCTTCTTGGATTCCTCCATCGGGACTCTCCTCCTCAGCCCTTTTAGAAGAGGTCCCCTCCCCATGGGTTCCTCTCTTTTGAAGAGGCCCCCATTTTCTCTAGCTATTCATAGCTATTTATAGAGGAATTGGGGTGTAACCAACTCCTTAAATCTCTCCATAATGGGAGGTTATTCCCCATTATGTGGAGAGAAAGTGGGGTGTAACTGACCAAGTTTGTGGCTGTCAGTTATAGCAGAATTGCAGGTCTCGCGCTGGACGCGGACCTCGCTCTGATGTTGAGACGCGGAGCTCAAAGGCTCGCGTCTGTGTTGGAACGCGAAGCTGCTCAGGCTTGCGTTTGAGTTGAAACGCGACCTCTGCGTCTGACGACCTCCGCGTTAGAGGTTGGAATGCGACCTCCGCGTCTGACAGAGGACGCGAGGTCTGCGTCTGGCATTGGAACGCGACCTCCGCGTTAGAGGCTGGAACACGGGGTCCGCGTCTAGGAGATTCACGTCTGAGCCTTTGTCCATAGTAATTTTTTGATAGCCTACACCAGGATGAGCTGGAAAGCCTAAGAAAACTAAGAGAAGAAAAAATAATAATAATCATATAAATAAATGGCATAACAGTTAGAGTCGATATCCAAAAAATTTTCACTGTTCACAAAGTGCATATTTTTCTGAGAGTTTTATGAAATATCAAATAATCAATTCAATTTTAAATTCTTACATTTAATTTATAATAAGATTTTGTATTTCGACTTAGTTTAAGGAAAAGTAATTTTTGGTTAACCTATGACCTTGGATCAATTATATTTTCGCAAAAATACTTCGATATTTTTCTCTATTTCAAAAATGCGTTTTCAAAATACTAACATTTAATTTCTTTCTTTATGGATTTTGTGGGTGTAATCCGCTGAAAACCCTCAAGAGATAAAACTCCTCTAGGAAAAACTTAGAGGTTTAACGGTTTGTTGCACATGCTCAGCGCAATCGCGTCACCTGCGAAAGTGGTGTAAAATTCTTTTAGTTTTTTGTTTTGCTCGGGACGAGCAAAAGTTAAGTGTGGGGGTGTAGTTAGTCTCTAAAATTGTATATTTCATACCACATCTTCACATTTATTTAATATTAAATTCTGCTAATAATACCTCTCATGTATGTTTCTAAGTCCATGGCATGAAATGAAGAAGAAGACCCAAAATCACCATTTAATTGGTGATTAAAAGCCTACAAATATAGCCATTGAATTTGGAGGGTTGTTTCGTCAAAACCAGGGGCCCAAACCAGAAACCGGGACATGCAGCAGATAGGGGGACAAGTGGGTAGCGCGCAGTAGGCGGCGCTGCGCTCGTCGCGGCCGCGTTTCCGCGGCTCTGGTGTGGAGCCGCTCGCCAAGATTTGACTCGCGGCTCCGAATACTGTCCCTGGTACCCCTCTTCATCTATAAATACCTGGGGCTTTCTAGAGCTCAAAAAGAGGATTTTTTGAAGTGTTTTTAGGTTAGGTTTTCGGGTTTTTCCTTTGTTGTAATTTAGGGTAGTTTAGTTTAGTTCTTCTTCTTCTTCCTCCTTTGTATTTTTCGTTTCTTGTAGATCTTGTAATAGGAGAGAGTGGTACATGGTTGAAAAGTAAGAGTGCTTGTAATAGAAGGTGACAAGTTATGAAAGATTCTCTCTTTACCTTTCTTGTTTTCTTCTCTCTAACTCCTTTTACATATTTAGCTAATTTTTATCTCATGGCAACTAACTACTAATCACTAACTTACTAACTTCTTACTTGATAATCCACATAAATCTAATAGCCTCTACTTGGCCTTGCTCTTGCAAGAGCCATTGATGGCTCATGATGATAGGTTCTAATACTCTAACATTTTAACTCTCTAACAAGCTAACATTACTTTATTCCATGCGTACTCTTGTTTAGTTCTGATGGTTTAAGTGTAGCTTGTACTTGTTTGTTGAGTTTGAATATGATGAGTCAACATATGGGTCATACTTTGAAATGCTCTTGAACCAAGGACTAGTGATGGCCAATGATACATGTGAGGCAACTATCATTAAGAGGTTAGCATGGTTAGTAGAGCCACTAATAGTTAGTAGCCATGAGTTTTCTTTCTCTTTTTACTTTGTTTTAAATAAACTACCAAAAATCACAAATACCATTCTTCTATGTTTCCCACTTCTTCGTGTTTCACCGTACTCTTCTCTTTTCATTTCTTTGTTTTCATTTCTTTTCATTCTTTAACGCATTGAAGAAACTTTAACACACACGTGAACATTCTGGTAAAGCTTCTATCGCTTTCCGCCCATGTGGATTTGACCCATTTAGCATCTATGCTATAACGGAAGTATTGAGGAAGCCAAAACACACACTTTTAACTATTGATTACAAAACATACACTTTTCGTGTACGGTTTTCCCACGATCACTAGGATATAGGTTGCGCAACCGAAATGAGTGTTTCACTGCAGGGTCCCGGGGATGACTGGCATCTATCTAATATTACTACTGTTACTGAGTACCTAACAGTACGGCCTGATTCAGCGCCAGGAAACTGCGGCCGTGGTTCTGGATATATACGAGACCCACCTAAAGCACAGAACCCGTCTCTATCTATCAATTTCAAATAAAAATATTCAATAATATACTTCTGATGATAAATTACAGTATATAAAATATAGTAGGCATGTAAATGTTAAACTGTTAGCATATGTCACATTCATGCATATTTATCTTATATTTTCTGATATAATGCATGCCATGATGTTAGTGATGTCTTGAGTTCTATATATGTACATTCTATTACGTCTTTCCCTTTTTTTTTACCACTCACTGGGTCACTTATTGATGAACCTGCTCAGATCCAGGTTCAGAAGTACCTCAGGACCAGGAGTACTTCGAGCACGTGGCAGAACTTCAGGGTTTGTATTACATCCACTTTTACTTGTGAGGATCTTATATTTCATGTACTTTGTTTTCTTAATGTAAGAATGCAGACTTTTGTGACATTTTGTACTTGAGTAGTAAAGTTGGAATATGTTATAACTTTAGTGTATTGAACTTTCTTGTATTAAGCCTTAGCGTATTAATAATAATATGTCGCCGGCTCTCGTCGTGTACCGCCAATGGTGTATTTTGGTTAGCGAGGCGTGACAGATTTTCTTGGTATCAGAGCCATGTTTTATTATTATTTTATCCTTGGGTATAGCCAAGCTCTTACTGACAATATAAGAATTTGATATTCCAGCTACAAGTACAAGATGTTTATTTATTGATGCAATTCCTAAGATATTACTTTAATTTTCAGAGTAATGGCTCGATGTCCTTCTTCCTCTCGTGTTGGCCTTCGTGATAAGGCCACTGATCTGATGGGCGTGCTTCGTGACATGATAGAGTCATAACAACAACAGTCGACATTCATGAGAGATGGTCTGATAATGGTACAACAGACCACCATGGTGGCTATGGAGAAGGCGGCTGCACCTCGAGAGCCAAAACTTGGAAATATTTCAGATTTCAGGAGGTTACAACCAACAACCTTTGCCGGGACTGAAAAACCATTAGAAGCGGAGCAATGGTTGGTTGATATGACCAATCTCTTGAATGTGGCTCATGTTCCTAAGGATGATCAAGTGGAGGTGATCATTATCCAACTGATAGATGTGGCTCAGACATGGTGGTTGCTGAGGAAGAACGATAGGAGAAACCAGTCGCTTGGGAGAAGTTCACTGAGAGCTTTTATGAGCGATTTTTCTCAAAAACTACTAGGAGAGAGATGGAGCAGTAATTCATCAATCTGTGATAGGGGAGTCATACAGTAGACGAATATGCCACGGAGTTTCTGAGGTTGAGCCGGTTTGCTCCATATATGGTGGCAGATGAAAAAAATCGGGCTAACTGATTTCAGTAAGGCTTGAGGCTGGATATTCAGAAGTTCCTAGTCATACAGCAACTGAGGACTTACTCTCAGGTCCTTAGTACTGCTCACAGCTTAGAGCAGGTAATGGAGAAAGAGAACAAGAGTAGGTTGCAGGCAAGGCCACTGAAACGAACTCTTGATCAGGTTACCAGTGGACCTCCAGCCAGATCCAGTATAGCCCCACCGAGTAGATGCCTAATCACTCTTTCTTCACCAACAATGATTTGCGACTTCTACCAGAGGACGAGACATCTACAAAAATGGTCAATGCCTCGCTTGCAGATCTGGAGATCATCAGCTAGCAAACTGCCCGATCAAAGGACAAAGGAGCACCATTCCCACCCTTCCAGCACCTGGAGTAAAGAAGAACCCTGCACCTACAGATAGAGGTACTCTGCTTTTCCTGCAGTGACAGTTGTTCGAACAGGCTCAGAGGAGGACTGGAGCTGGATGTGAGAGAGGCCATGCTTTTAATTTGACTGCAGAACAGGTGGAGGCATCAGAGGAGATGGTAGCAGGTACCATCTGGTTCAATCCTTTCGAGTTATATCGCTATTTGATTCTGGAGCTTTGCATTGCTACATATCCACTAAATTTGTCAAGATGCATTCTATACACTATGATGACATAGACACTCAGTGGGAGATTAGTACTGGGAATGAGATTATAACCACTAATAGGGTACGTAAATCGTGCCCTGTAGAGGTCTGTAGGAGAAAGTTAAGCGCATACATATTTGTGATTGACACTAGTGGATATGACGTGATCCTACGCATGACGTGGCTTAGCAAATATCATGTGATGATTGATTACCGAAGTAAGAGTGTGATATTCAGAATTCCACACCAGCTAGAGTTCCAGTTCGTTGGAGAATCGAAGGCGTCCAGGCAGCAGCAGTAAGGGAATTTTGCTACTACCGAAGCTCAAGAGGAGCCGATACCAATAGTGGAAGAGTTCTTTGATGTGTTCCCAGAAGATTTACTACGACTTCCACCAGATCGAGACGTGAAATTTTTCATAGATGTCATCCGCGTACGACCCCAATCTCTAAGGCACCATATCGGATGGCACCTGTGGAGCTAGCGGAATTGAAGAAGCAGCTGTAGGAGTACTTGGATAAGGGATTCATCAGACCCAGTATTTCACCGTGGGGAGCTCCGATGTTATTAGTAAAGAAGGAGGATGGTAGTAGGAGGATGTACATAGATTATCGAGAATTGAAGAAGTCACCATCAAGAACAAATATCCTTTGCCCAGGATAGATAACCTGTTCGATTAACTTAGTGGAGCTAAGGTATTCTTGAAGTTTGATCTCCGGTCTGGATTTCATCAGCTGAAGGTGAAAAAGGAAGGCATTCTTAAGACGGCCTTTAGGACTCGTTACAATCATTGCGAGTTTCTAGTAATGCTATTTAGAGTGACCAATGCTCCAGCAATTTCTGTGAACTTGATGAATAAGGTCTTCTCTCCATTCTTAGATAAATTTGTGGTCATATTTATTGATGATGTTCTGATTTATTCTAAGAATGAAAAGGAACATGCAGAATACTTGAGGATTGTGTTGCAAACTCTTTGGCAGGAGAAGCTCTATGCCAAACTAAGTAAATGTAAGTTCTGGTTGAAGAGAGTAGCATTTTCAGGACATATTGTTTTAGGAAAAGGCATCTACTGGATCCCAGTAAGGTTCAGGTGGTGAAAGGTTGGCCCGTTCTAAAGTCGGCAATCGAAATTAGGAGTTTTCTGGGATTAGCTGGATATTACCAGATGTTCGTGCAGGACTTTTTAAAAATTGCCGGACCTCTGACCAAGCTTATCCGAAAAAGAAAAAGTATGTATGGACAACAGAGTGTGTCGCTGCTTTTGAAGAGTTGAAGAACAAATTGATTTCGGCTCCAATCTTGAAGATGCCTGATGGGACTGGAGGTATGGTCATATATAGCGATGCATCGGGACGAGGACTGGGGTGTGTACTAATGCAACATGAACATGTGATAGCCAATGTGTCCAGACAATTAAAGCTACACGAGAAGAATTATCCTACGAATGACTTAGAGCTGGCAGCAGTAAAAGATTTAGAGGCACTATTTGTTGGACGATCAAGTGCTGATTTACACTGACCATAAGAGTTTGAAGTATATCTTCACTCAAAAGGAGCTGAACATGCAGCAAAGGTAGTGGCTAGAGTTGTTGGCATATTATGACATTGATCTACAATATCACCCTGGGAAGGTCAATGTAGTACCAAATGCGTTGAACAGGAAGCCTGGAGCTTGTATGGTGATGCAGATTACTCAGCAAAAAGAATTGCTTGAGGAGATGAGACAGATGGAACTGATAGTGACACAAAAAACTAATACTTCTGGACAGTTGATGACTTAGCAATTTCAGTTAACTTTGTTAGAAAGATTAAGGAGGCTCAAAGTGGGGAGCCCAAGATATAAGAATTTAGAAATCAAGTGGAGGCTGGACTGAGGATGAATATGCAGATCCATGGAGATGGGACACTTTGTTTTGGTCACAGAATTTGTGTATCGAAAGGAGATGTCTGACAAGAAGTTTTATCTGAAACCCATAACTCAGCGTATTCCAAACATCCAGGAGGGACGAAGATGTACCAAGACCTGAAGTAGCGATTCTGGTGGCATGGAATGAAGAGAGATTGCTCGTTATGTAGCAAAATGTCTGGTGTATCAGTAAGTAAAGGCAGAATATCAGAGGATGGCTGGACTCCTTTAACCTTTACCGATTCCAGAGTGGAAGTGAAAGCACATCACTATAGATTTTGTCACTGCACTGCCCCGTAGTCTAAAAGGGAACAATGCAATATGGATTATAGTCGATCGCTTCACGAAGTCATCTCACTTCATCCCATTCAGACTGGGGCAGTCAACAGAGTTATTAGCAGAGAAGTATCTGCAGGAGGTGGATCGACGGCATGGTGTGCCAGTCAGCATCGTGTCCGACAGAGATACCAGATTTCTATCTCACTTTTGGAGAAGTCTTCAAAAGATCCTGGGGACACGATTAAAGTTTTGCACTGCATATCATCTGCAGACTAATGGGCAATCGGAGCGGACGATCCAGATTCTTGAGGACATGTTGAGAGCTTGCATGTTAGACTTCAATGAGTCATGGGAAGATCATCTGTATTTAGCAGAGTTTGCCTACAACAACAACTCCCACTCCACACCATTTGAAGTGTTGTATGCTAGAAAATGCAGATCTTCTTTGTGCTGGGATGACATGGTGAAAGGAGATTGTTGAGACTGAAGGTGATCTAGCAGACAGTGGAGAAGGTTAAAATCATCTGGGAGTGTCTCAAAGCAGCTCAAGATATATAGAAGCGATGGACAGACTTGGATAGAAGACCATTAGAGTTTGAATTTGGAGATTTTGTATTCTTTAAGATATCTCTAACGAAGTGAGTAATCAGATTTGATAGCTGAGGGGAGCTGAGTTCAAGGTTCATTGGTCCTTTTGAGATTCTAGAGTGAGTAGGAGAATTGGCATACCGTCTAGCATTACCCCCATCTTTGGATGGTGTGCATGAGCTCTTTCATGTATCTCAGTTGAAAAAGTATGTCTGAGATGACAGTCATATTTTGGACCATTCTAAGTTAGAGCTCAGGCCGGAGATGACCTACACTGAGAGACCTATGGCTATTCTGGATAGGACCACCAAAGTCTTGAAGAATTAGACCACTGGTTCAAGTGTCTTGGGTTAAGCGTTCTCCGGGAGAAGCGACATAGGAGCGAGAGGACGCCATCCGCGACCATTATCCTCATTTTTTTTTCCTTAATATGTATTTTTCTACTTCCTGAATTTAATTTCGAGGACGAATTTTTTTAGGTGGGTATGATATAATATCCATGTTCACTAATACCATAGTAAATACTATGTAATAATTTTACATTATAGTAATTAAAGTGGTTAACAGTTGTTTATTAAAAGAAAGTATATAAAAGAAAACAATTGAAATGAAATAAATTGGGATTAGACCCAAACCCAAAACCCATATAGGATGGCTTATCACTTAAAAATAAAATGAAAATAAATAATGCCATATTTTTTACTAAGATCAAGTTTTGAACCCAAGCACCCAAGCCCAAGAGTCCAATGACTTTACCAAGGTGCCACACTTATTTGTGGTATATATTCTCACATTTTTATATTTAACCCCCACTACAATAACTTCAACTCCCCCACTTTTCCCACTCTCTCTAACTTCTCCTCCATCTTCTCTCCCACTTGCTCCCACTCTCTACAGCTCCCTAACCTTAAAGCATGAATTTCAGAGTGAGATTATAGGCATGGGAATATATATTATTTATCTCTTTACAAAACTCTAGAACAAGAAAAAATACTCAATTTTCTACACCTTCTCTTCTAATATCACCTCCTCAAACCCAACTAGAAGAAGATCGAAGCTTTGTTGGACATGGAGGGACTTACTCAGACTGAAGTGAAGCGTTTCCGATTAGTAGATCTCAAACTATGAGATTTTATTTTCGTTTAGACATTTTGTCGAACACCTGCGAATATTCTGTTCTTCCACAAATTTCAACATGATAAGAAAGTTCTAAAATCACAAATAAATTTGGTAGGATACCCTCGACATATCCCCTAATTATCACTATTTTTAATAAATTTTTACAATTTTATTTAGAAAAAAAAATTTGTGCACTCGGCCAGCTGTGACCCAAAGCAGCAGATGAGCGTTTTTAACTAATTCTGCATGAGTATATTTTAGCACTGTAAAATTTTATAATTTATGCATTTATTTATTTAAAAAGCAATTGTATAATTGTTAATTTAAAATTCAAGCATGTAAAATAGTAAGAAAATTATAATGTCTATGAAATTATTTTAGTGATATGTTTTTGCTCTGTAATGTTTATTTTTTTCCCCTACATATAACCATTTTATATGTTGTAGATGAATAACTATAAATTTTAAAAATAATTTTGTGAAATTATTAAATGGTTGTTTTTAGAGAAAATGGATTAAAAATAATTATTAATACAAAAAAATCAAGAAAATTAGATAAATCATCTTGAATATTATATTGGATTAATTTATGATATTTTGAATGGTTGCATGTATATCATATGAAATAAAAGAATTATGTTACCGAAATTACTGAAAAATACTGTTGCCATGTATACTTTGATATACATACTAATATTGATTGAGTCCACTTATTTAGGTAACACTGATATTTAAATACTTTCACTGGTGAAAAAATTGATAGAGGAGACAGTATCGGTATTTTGGGTAGACCTAGGATATGGGTTGCGCAACCGAAATGAGGGTTCTACTACAGGGTTCCCGAGGATGACTGACATTTATCTGATATTACTAGTGTTACTGTTACTGCTACTGAGTACCTAGTTGTACGGGCCTGGTTTAGCGACTGGAAACTAGGACCGTGGTCCCCGGTATGTATGGGATCCACCTAAAGCACAGAACCCGTCTCTATCTATCAATTTCAAATAACAACATTCAATAATATACTTCTGATAATAAATTACAGTATATAAAATATAGTAGGTATGTAAATGTTAAACTGTTAACATATGTCACACTCATACATATTTATCTTATATTTTCTGATGTAATGCATGCCATGATGTTAGTGATGTCTTAAGTTCTATATATGTACATGTTATTGCATCTTTCCCTTCTTTTTCTTACCACTCACTAAGTCGTTTATTGACGATTTTGCTTGCTCTGATCCAGGTTTAGAAGCACCTCAAAATCAGGAGTACTTCGAGCACGTGACAGAATTTCAGGGTTAGTGTTACACCCACTTTTAATTATGAGGATCTTATGTTTTATGTATTTTGTTTTTCTTAATGTAATAATGCAGACTTTTGTAACATTTTGTACTTGTGTAGTAAAGCTGGAATATGATATAACTTTGGTGTATTGAACTTTCTTATATTGAAGCTTAGCATATTAATAATAATATGTCGCCTGCTCTCGTCCCATACCCGCAATGGTGTATTTTGGTTAGCGGGGCGTGACACTGTCCTTTCATTTTCCATGAGCAATTTCTCTTCTTTTTCTTGGGAGTGGAGAGTAATTCTTTTCAGAAAAAAATACTTGTAAAATTCAAAACCATGCCTTGTAACGAGGGGAGAGAGATAATTAGTTAATATAATCTGTTATTAATTGATTGATTTAACTAGAAAGCAACAAACTAGAAATTCTAATAATTGTTTGGAGGTGCAAATGTCACTGGTCTACACGAGTGGTTTCCAGAGATTTAATACCTAATTCTTTTAATTACCACAAAAATCTAAATTTCAAACGGACAATCCTTGTTCATATTTCAATGCTAATAGGAAGCTTCCACACCCCGAACGGAGTCTTAACGTCGGCATTACACATCAAGGAGCCTCGAACTCTCTTCCCTTTTTATCACATCCAACATAACATCAATCATCCCCTTGGGCTCGAATTTAACTGGAATCTGCGCTAAATGAGCAGCTTTCTTTCTGATCAGTGTACTCGCACTCATCCTTGTTCTCGACTTTCAAGTTTGCAGAGATTTTTCATTTACTGAATTCTCAATCTGAACACTTTCCAGGTTGATTTCAGGCACTTATAACACCCAAAACTCACCCGTCTTCTCTAAAGGCTGAGATAGGCCTTCACTCTGCAAGAATTCATGGTTCCAGGCTTCAAACACAGCATAACTTGGCTAACTAGAGCACTGACAGTTGCCGAGCTATGTGACCGGATTCTGACTCCGTCCGGGACCGGACTGGTGAGGTGCTCTGATTTCAACTGAGTAGCTCACGTAGACTTTTGGCCAGGATTTGTTATTGCCTTGTGCAGATCTTTCAAAACTGAGCGAAACTCGACAGGCCTTCGGGCTGTTACTGCATTGTTGATGTTGTGCGCTGTCTTATGGAAACAGTATGCGAGACTGCGCCGAACAAGTTGTGCATTTTCCTTTCTGTTCACCAAGCAACAGAAAAGTACAGCATTAGGCCCAAAGAGAGAATGAGAGAAATGAAGCGGCTAATCGGAAATGCCCTGGGAAAAAATCAGGATGGATGGATGATATATTTAGAATCAGAAAAAAGAATTTGAGAAATGTAAAGGTCCATAATCCATTCAATTATCAGATCTAGTAATATGAACAGTGAAATAAGTTGTAGTTAATGGTGAGGAATGATGCACTGTTGGTTGCTGGCTAGGAAAGAGTGCAGAGAATATTGGAACTCGAAGTGAATCTGTTTCCTCTCCCCCGCATTGGGCCGTTTATCAGCTTTGGTGGACGGCCCAACGCACGCGAGTCCTTCGCAAGGAGCTAACCCGCTTCCGAAAATAATCTTCAGAGAGTATATAAGAAATAAGTAATAATCCAAAAATATCTAAGCATTAAGAAGTAGTGTTAAATCTTGGGCCGGCAATTGGGCCAAGGCTAGGCTTAGGTCCGACTCGGTCCAGCTCGGTTAAACAAGGATTATCGCAAACATTATAATTTATAATCAGGCTTGGGCTTATTATGTCTTTTGTCTGATTTTTTATTAGATCGGGATCATTGGACTAGGGCTTGCAGTGTGTATAGTCCAATGGGTCCAAATGAGATGTGATCTTAAGAATTTTAACCTCAATCTTTGGGTAATTTGTACAAGAAATAGATATTTATACTATTGTTCTTATCTTTTACATTGGACTATTGCATTATTTTATAAAACTGAATGAGAAAATCAACATACTGATCTACTAATTAATCACAATCATCTATTATCACATAGACAGTTATAATTGTTTCAAATGGAACCAACACTGGGGCTTAATGAAGTGTGGGAAATTAGGTCGAATGCGAGCCCACTCTAGTTCTGGAGTTTTGAGGTAAGGGGATGTAGCGTCACGAGAGTTCGAGTTGACCTGCAAGACAGAATCAATAAGGAGTTGGGTTGGGGCCCGGCCACAACCCATGATCAAGTTAGATGTTGAGAAGGTAGCAGTAAACACTGAAGTAAATACTAGTGTGAGTAATAAATGATATAATGTACCTCTTTTGGTTGGCATGGAGCTTCTTATATAGGATATATAAAGGTAGACTGGTCTTTATTAGAGTGGACTAGTTT
This sequence comes from Agave tequilana, assembly GCA_038442645.1. NCBI lineage: Eukaryota > Viridiplantae > Streptophyta > Magnoliopsida > Asparagales > Asparagaceae > Agave > Agave tequilana. The sequence continues at coordinate 55,843 of JAVJIF010007507.1, forward strand.
CACGATTTCACTTTCACCTTATTGCCAGTGAGCATGGAGGAGCTAATGGGCCAACCTGAGCCAGTGTTAAATAGGTTTGGGTTAATGGGCCAAGAGCTCATGATCCACTCCCTTTTCAGAGTTTATGGTGAAATACAGCTATTTTCAAATTGAATCATGACCATCTACATGTAAATATATAGTTTAATTTTCATCAATGAATGCACCCTAGACCAGTCTAAAAGTTATAGGACCTCAACCATAGTTTTTCCAAGATCATGACATCAAGTCAAACTGAGTCAGAGTTGTTGGGATTTTACCTTATTTTCAAGAAGAGAATTTAGTTCAAGAAGATCCAATCGAATTGAAAAAAGATGAAGGCTTGAAGCAGAAGACGCAAATCCAGCAGGGTCAATTAATTGATTATAAAGTCAGATTAGTTGACTATATAGTCGACTAATTCTCAGACCAGTCAACTAGATAGATACAGAGAAGAAAGATTTTACAGTTAGTCGACTTATAGGTGTTATAAGTCGACTAGTCTTAGGACCAGTCGACAAGTCTGCCGTTCTGAAGCGTGAATAGAGGCGGTGCGAGTTTTCTTTTCTGATGGAGTTCAAATAAGATTCCTTTTCTGATGAAGTTCGAATAAGATTATGATTTTATTCAATGAAGATTTGTTTCTAAAGTTTAAAAAATCTAAAATTCTTCTAGATCAAGAAGATCAACTCCTACAAGAATTGATTATGTTCTTCAAGCATCCGACGACCAAGATTATCTCATAATTTGAATAGAGTTTGTATTGTAAAACTCTATAAATAAAGATTGTAACCTAATATATTATAACATGAAAGGTGAAGAGGAAGCCAAGAAAGAGAGAGGAAGGTGACGGTGCATAGAGAGAAGGTATATTCTTATTATCTTGTGGGATTCAAGATGAAGGTGAATACTCTTATGAGAATCAAGGAAAAATGCTATATCTCTTGTATTAAGTTTATTAATAAAACTCTCTCAAGTTTTCTCTCCGTGGATGTAGGCTAAGTTTGGGCCAAACTACATTAAATGCTCATGTTCTTTTCTACTTTTTATCTTGGTATTGCTAGTTTGATCTATAACAGTTTTTTTTTACACGTATTGCATACTGCCACGTTTTGCAAACGTCGATCACGATCATGGGCTTGAACAACAGTTGGTGCATAACCCGATTATGGTCTCTGAAAAAACACCTAGAGGGGGGGGTGAATAGGTGTAAGTGCTAATCTAGAACTAAATGCAAAACTAAGTGCGCTAAATGCGGAAGCTAATGCAAATCTTGCACAAACTTAATACAATCAACAAGTGTAGCCGAATTCCCCATGAAGGGCTCTGGACTAACTCCTCTTGATTCCCCTTGAATGGGTGAGGTGCTATGTGAAGCTCTTGTTGATTAAGTACAAGTGAGGCACACACAAACAACCAAGCATATAAGATGATATAGCAATATGAAATATGCAAGGCACAACACAAATGCAAGCAAGTAATATGAATGATGAATGATGCTTTGAACAAATAAATGAGAGAGAGAGAGAGTTGAGAGATATTGGATCAAACGCAAACTGTAACGCCCCGATCCTGGCGGATACGGAGACATTACTGCAACGTATATACGCAAGTCAGAAGTACCTTCACGTATATACGCTAAGCATCAGTACAGGCAAGAATCAGAGTACGGAAGCAAGTGGTGCATTATACATTCCAACACATGAGTACAATTACAAAGTTATCACCAGAGGTGATCCAATATTACATGAATATTACATCACTGACATGCGCAATTGCGAGATTATAAGCAGATGTACATGGATGAATAGTACAAAAGGGCACTCACGAGTTTACTAAAGGAAAACTCGAGAGGCACACAGGGGGCCTGGAAGAATAGAGCTCTGAACGGTCTGCTGGAGATCCACGCTACCGCTACGCCACTCTGATCAGCAACAGGGAGAATCCACGCACTTCAATCTCCATGACCTGGACATGAGAATCAAGGGGAGTCAGATGAAACTCCCCAGGCGAGTGGTGATACTAAAGCCAAGTGGCGAGCAAGGATAAGCATATGTAAAGCAATAAAGTTGAGAATGAGCAAATCTGATTGTATGGTTTCAGATCACGGCTCCATAAGACTAGTACGTCGAAGGAATAATCCAAACAAGGAAACCCTCATATATATACCCTTATCTTATGTCACCATAATCCAAGCACATACAATCCGACTGCACTCAGGGCATGATAAGATAATGAACAGGAGGCAGATGGATACCAGGGATAAAGCAGGGCATGAGCAGTTAATATAATAATAGTCATGAAACCGGAAATCCGATGTAAAAACCGATACAAGCAAGCATGGTAAGACATATCACAGATTCATAGCCGTTTAGGCTGCAGGCTTCAGTATGCGTCCCATTCCACATACTTCTACTCACAACTTAAAGGGCAGGTTATCATCTTGACACTTATTATTACTCGTCTTACCCTGATATCTAGCTATGTGAACTAGCGTCCCAGCACACATAGATCCATATCCGAGTAAAGCAAGATTGTTATTGGAAACCAGCGGGGGTATCAACGAACTATGTTTACAGTGGGTCCCGTACATACCCGGGACCACGGCCCAGGATGTTCCGTTTGCTTGGTGGACGGAACCTGCCGCAAGGCTAACAGGAGGGACTTATGTATGCCCTTATCATGATGGTACCAGGAAGGAGGGAGCCAGCACTCCCCTTGGTCGCCTGGAGGCCCACAGGTCAGACCGGAAGTTTTAGTTGCACAACATGCCTAATATCACTGTAAACACGAACACATATTGATAGCCGCATGTTTCCCCCGACCCGATGCAAGTTGTTCCTTTTATGATTTATTAGGTTAATTATCAATTTACGGGAATAACAGGAGCAGGACATGATCAGGAATTCAGGAGTTCAGGTCACTGTATATAATACAGGATAACAGGTCACTGATCATGATACAGGATATCAGGTCACTGTACATAGTACAGGATAACAAGACAGGGTTCCCGTAAATGTGATAATCACAGGTCAAGTATATCATGCTGGGTGTCAAGTGATAGCATGACAGGAGGATGATATTAGACAGGCAACCAGTCATGTCAAGAGATGGATATCAGTCCAGTGGCAAGTCATGTCATAACAGGGGCCTTGCCAAGTGGTAGCATGTCAGGTGTTAGGTGATAGCGAATCAGTTGACAGGTGATATACATGTGTTAAAAGTAATATGAAAACGACAAGTAGTATAGACAGGTGTCAGGCATGAAGTAATGGCATGGGGTAGAATAGTAGCTGAGCACAAACAAGCGGAGCTGAGCAAGCTGGAAGTACAGACAGCAAACAGTATTTAACACTGGAGCGTCTGGCGAGGTTACCGGGACGACTCGACTGAAGTACGAGCAGTAAATCCGGCAGCAACTCGCCTAGACGAATCTAGTGGTAAAGCGCTGAACGCTGATCATGATAACCAGGCGGAGCTGAGAAACCTGACGATCCCAATCACGCCTCTTTCGAGACAGTGAGTGACCGGAGGCTGAACTGAGAGACCTGCCAGTCCCAATCACCTCTCTTTCGAGATAGTGAGTGACCGGAGGTTGAAGGGGTCCGGAAGCCAAGTATGGTATAAGGCAGTACAATACATCACAGGCATGGTATGAGTACAAGAAGGAAACTACCCTAGTACAAGCATTCGTCACAGAGCAATACATGTCCAGATATTGGCACTCGGCCATACACAAATACAGGGACTCAGCCCAATACAAAATACATAGAAACATGGAATAAAATACATGTCGACCCGACGAAGCGGGGAAACCCAAATGGAGGCGAGAGCGAGAACACTCGCCTAAATCTCCGGAAAGCCGAAAAGTCTGGAATCCATGGAACTCGCGCACGCGCCATATATTTATGAGGAGAGAGAAAGTGAAGAGGAGAGAGAAAGAGTGAGAAGTCTAGAGAGAAGCATATGAAAGGAGAGAGTGCACAAAGAGACGCAGGTTTGGAAAGTGAGACGCGGGGGTTCGCAGACGCGGGAGTTAGCGTCGCGAGAATAACAGACACGGGATCACAAACGCGGGAATAGCAGACGCGGGGTTCGCGTCGCAAGAATAGCAGATGCGGGAATCACAGACGCGGGGATCGCATCGCGAGAAGTACCAGACGCGGAAATAGCAGATGCGGGATAGCAGACGCGGGATTCGCGTCGCATAGATGCCTCAAACGCGGGATCTGCGTTCAAGTGCGGACGCGAGGGAAACGCGGACGCGGACGTGGGTTCTGCGTCGCGTCAATACAGAAACGCGCGGAGCGCGTTAAGGGATTGCCTAGACGCGGGGTGAGATCCGCGTTAGGAAAGTCTTGGCGAGGAAAATCACTCGCCGACAAGATTCCTTGCTGCGCCCGACGAAGGGAAGTTCGGCCCCAATCCAAAAGGAGGGTACCGGCCCTAAGTCTTGCCAACGGAGAAGAACGCGGCCCCAATCCAAAAGGAGTGGCCGGCCCTTGAGTCTTGCCGACGAAGAAGAGCACGGCCCCAATCCAAAAGGAGTGGCCGGCCCTGATAAGAGTCATTTCCAAATGGAGAAGACGAACAGGAAAAGGAACTAGGAAGAGAGAGAGAGAGAAAGTTGTAGGGAAAAGAGAGAGAAAATGAGGTGTATTTTGAAATAAAATTGGGATTTAAAGGAGTGGGGTATTGATGTAAATAGAGGGAAGTAGTTTTAGAAAGAGGATGGGGGTATTTTAGGAAAGAGGGGAATCTTTTTATTTAGGGAATGAAATGAAAAGGAAAAAGGAAAGAAAGAAAAAAGAGAAAGAAAGAAAGAAATGAAAAGAAGAAGGAGGAGGAGTGGGTGGCCGGCCGGCCACGGCCGGCGCCGGCGGCCTGCCGGCGGCGGCGCCGCCGCCGGGGTGAAGGGCGGCGCGCGCGCGCCCGGGTGGAGGAGGAGGGTGTGGGTTTCTTTGATGGTGGTTGTTGTTGTTGTAGTTGATGGAGGTGGTGATGGTGGTGGTGGTTGTGGTGGTTGTGGTGGTGATGGTGGTGTTGGGAAGTTGGAGAAGGTGGAGGAGGTGGTGATGGAGTAGTTAAAGGGGAGAATTTGATGGTGGTGAGGGAGAATTTTGGAGAAGATGGAAGTGGATTGTGGATGGGTTTGGTGGAAATGAAGGTTGTTGGTGGTTGGTTGAGATTGAAGATGGTGTTGGTGTGGAGAGGAGTTGTGGAAGAAGGGGTGGTGGCCGGCCTAGGGTGGCCGGCGGTGGTGGCTCCGGTGGTGGCTTGCTTGGGCGTCGGCCATCATGGAGAAGAAGAAAAAGAAGAAGAAGAAGAGAGAAAAAGTGAAGAAGGAAAGAAAAGAAAAAGGAATGAAAAAGAAAAAGAAAAGGAGAAAGAGAGTGATAGTGATTGATGGGAAAGAGAGTAGGTGAGGGGGGTGGTGTCTCCCACGTGGGGGGAGTGGCTGGATCAGTGGAGGGAAGGAAAAGGAAAGAAAGAAAGAAAAGAATAGATTAAATAATAATATTATAATATGGTCGCGAAATATCTACTGTTCCAGAAAAATCCCCAAAAATACCCGGAGGTAGAAAACGTCATCCTGAGGAATAATATGAAATCGGTTTTCCAAAATAAAATCCCGTTTTCAAATTAAAAATCCGGAAGCCAACCGCCGATACCGGTCTACACCGGGTCGGCCGGGTTTTGATAAATTCTGAAAAATCCCAGAAAATGTATTAAAGAAGAAAATATGATTTAAGAAATAAAGTGAAAGCGGAATCCAGAAATTCAATCCCGGTCGTAAACTAAAAATCCTAGAATCAACCAGCGATACTGGCCGATACCGAATCCAGTGGAATTTTCATAAATTCATAAAATTCTCAGAAAAAGGTATTTAGATAGGAAATGTGATTTTAAGAAATAATGTCTAAAGACACTTTAGTAATTCCAATTAGTTTGTAAATTAAAAATCCGGGAATCGGTCAGCAGTACTGGTCGACACCGGTTTTGAAGATTTTCAACTTAATTCAGGAAAATTCCAGAAAATCATAGAAAATCTAGAATATTGGAAAATGATGTTTAAAACTGAAATCGGTCAAATCGGAATACCGGAATGCCCAAATCGAGCAATACTCTAGGATCGGGCCCTCGTTCAGACTTGGGCTGACTCCGAGTCCACGAATCCAAATCCAAGACAAAACGTTCATATGAATAATTCATAATACAAAACAAATACAGGAAGTAAATCAAAAAATACGATCAGAAAATACGAATACGCAACTAAGTACGTATTCCGGGAACGGGGTGTTACACTCCATCCACCTTACAAAAAATTGCGTCCTCGCAATTTCGATAAGGGGTGAAATGAACACAAAAGGATAGGAATGAGGATTATGCCAATCAAGATATGAATAACTGTGAGCTGTTCTCCCAGATCAACTGAACGGCTAACTCAAGACTGAGGCATCTCCGCACTTCTGTCGTATATATACATCCTCTGACGGTGCCATACTGATCTGATGTCTGCTCATAAGGGAACGCTGTCAGAACTTCAAAAGACTAATCCATCCTGAATAATATAGATTGAGCTGACTTGGAGAGATAATCAATAATACTTCAATCAGGCTGTGAACCAAAGCTGATGAGATCCATAGAAATCCATAGAGCTGAAATCCATAATATAATACAAAACCCTGCATGGCATGATGTTGTCCTTCTGCAGTAGAATTACTGAGGTGCCATATACATATTAATTCCCCGGGAATAAACCAGAATACCCAAGATAAAGAAAACCTTGATAATGATGAGTATAAATCAAGAAGACCAATAATTAAGAATTTTCGTAAACTGGGCGTTGCTAATTCTGAAAGACGTAGCCAAGAATATAGAATAACTGTGAAGAATTCTGAATACTGACTTCTGAATGATAACCCGTCTGCAGATGAAACATGAAGAAGATATCTGAGCCCTGCAAGATTGGTGGAATGGACCATTAACAAAGGTCATGGCGATAGTCCAGATATAGTGATGAAATTCTGTTCAGCAGATCCATGAAAGCACGCTAGAAGAGATCCGAGGAATGGCTAGAGTGCCAAGCACTGAAGGGACTAGCCACGGATGAAACCAAGCCTAGATGAGGTTATCGCGTAACACAGCTCAGGTGTTAAGCATTAGGGTGCGGCGAAGCTAACGCTCTACGAGGCTCGCAATTGGCGAAGCTCACGAGGCGAAGCCAGCGCGTAACACAACACTAAATGCTAAGCACCAGGGTGCAGCGAAACTCACACCCGTTAGGTTCACGAATGACTAGAACACGACCCTCGCTTGGCGAGGCTAGCGGAGCCTTGGTCCACCAAATCAATAAAAACTGACAGGAGTTAGTGGCTCTGAGAACATGATCAAGAAATCACTAGAATAGAAACGAGTCTCGAATTCTGTCTTCTAAATAGTAACCTGACTGCAGATTAGCTCTGAGAATACCCGAATTCCATGAACATAGTCCAAGAAATCATGATCGCTATTAGAGAAATAAAAATAGAAAATACCATAACTCTGTCTGCCAGAAGTCCTGATTCTGAATTACTGTTATATACTGACACTCATAAAATGATGCAATCTGTCTAATTATATAAGTGATGACTACTCTGCTTGATGTACTAGTCTCCCATGATGTATCCATAAATACAAGAATATAATGTGAAGTTGAAGATCCGCCCAATATAAGAGAATGTGACGTACCAGAGTCGAGAAACGTCAGAACATAATTAGAACGAACCACATCTGCCCGGCTGTTACCTCACTAGTCAACACATATCTTAAGTTGGCATAAAAATCACGAAAATCAGAATAAATCGGAATAGCAAAAATAGAAGAGATAGGAATCATGAAATAGGGAGAGAGATAGAACGGACTAGGATTGATGGTGATAGTGCAATGAGGAGGACATGATAGAGAGAAGTTTACCAACTCCCGGACATATTAAAATGGGGATAATAATCACGGTCAGTACTTCAAGGATTCCTCCTTTAGATATCGAACACCCTTTCTGTTCTTCCCCTTCAGCCAGATCATATGTTTGCTTCCCTTCACCATGTGCCCTAGTTCTTGGTCTCCCTTGTATATGACTCCATGCTGGATGCTGGGGATGAAGTGAGGTTATTCTGACAGTAGGTCTTGGATTTCCTCACAACGGTGATACTGGATGAGTTGATCTGATTGGTGTGATGTTCTCTGTCTCCTTGAACAGACCGTCACCTTTCAACTAATCTCTGAACCCGCGTACGACATAATCCGTAACCCTTCTGGTGGTTGTGTTGTAGATGCCCAGCTCCAGACAATATCCACCGGTCATATGTTGTGGGCAGGGTTAGAGGGATGGCTTAGCTAGTAGGGCGTCCAGAGGCCTGTCTGAGCCTTTACTTCCATCAATTAAGAGGGTCTCTTCACCAACTTCATCTGCAACTCATCTTAATCTTTCTTCTCTGGGTCCATTCCACTTCCCGGATGATGTCAAAAGAACTTGAGAATACCCTTGGGCTGCTTGGGGATAAGAAACATCTGATCCTCACCTTCATTTCTCACTAAAATATTGCTTGCTCAGTTCTCCTTGTCGGCCATCATGTAAGACACCGACCGACTATGCCTTAGGAATTTTGCAGTGTACTTATTTACAATCCAATCTCCCTACCGCAATTTGATAAATCATTCTTTCATTTCTTCCTGGGCTATTACAGAGAAGAATCTTCCTATAGAAATCCTTCGAGAACTAGTCCCAAGTGTTGGGCTTTCCCAGTCTCGCTGTTTCCGCCAACTACTACATCCAGGCTACATCTTCTAACTGAATCTTGATCATTTTCACCTAGTTCTCGTCAGGGACCCAAGTTGACTTAGAAGACCCATCAGGTTTACTGACCACTGCTATGCATCCAGGGCTTCTCCATGCTTGAAAAGATTGCCGGCTGTAATTTCCTGAAATCCAACATGTCGCCTGGCTTCTGTTCCCGGAGTTCAACCAATGATCCTTGGTGCGGGACCTTCGCCTGTACTTGATCGTGTCTTATCATATCTTGCAGAGATAGTCTTAAATCAAGATTTTCTCCATTAGGGTTACCCTAGGAAGAACCAGAACCGTTATGACTTCCCCATCTTTCATGTCCGAGTTGGTCCAAGAATAACAAGAAACTGAAGTATGAAAGGATGGGAGAACTTCAGAATTCAAGGATAAGATTATCAAGAGAGAATGGATAACTTTGTACTTGTAGTTGGATTGTATAACCAAGACTCATGCATTCCAGTTGCAAATTTCTTTACCATTAATTTGCCGTCTGGACGTACTGAGGAGGTGAGAGCCTAAGCTCTGATACCAACCTGTAACGCCCCGATCCTGGCGGATACGGAGACATTACTGCAACGTATATACGCAAGTCAGAAGTACCTTCACGTATATACGCTAAGCATCAGTACAGGCAAGAATCAGAGTACGGAAGCAAGTGGTGCATTATACATTCCAACACATGAGTACAATTACAAAGTTATCACCAGAGGTGATCCAATATTACATGAATATTACATCACTGACATGCGCAATTGCGAGATTACAAGCAGATGTACATGGATGAATAGTACAAAAGGGCACTCACGAGTTTACTAAAGGAAAACTCGAGAGGCACACAGGGGGCCTGGAAGAATAGAGCTCTGAACGGTCTGCTGGAGATCCACGCTACCGCTACGCCACTCTGATCAGCAACAGGGAGAATCCACGCACTTCAATCTCCATGACCTGGACATGAGAATCCAGGGGAGTCAGATGAAACTCCCCAGGCGAGTGGTGATACTAAAGCCAAGTGGCGAGCAAGGATAAGCATATGTAAAGCAATAAAGCTGATAATGAGCAAATCTGATTGTATGGTTTCAGATCACGGCTCCATAAGACTAGTACGTCGAAGGAATAATCCAAACAAGGAAACCCTCATATATATACCCTTATCTTATGTCACCATAATCCAAGCACATACAATCCGACTGCACTCAGGGCATGATAAGATAATGAACAGGAGGCAGATGGATACCAGGGATAAAGCAGGGCATGAGCAGTTAATATAATAATAGTCATGAAACCGGAAATCCGATGTAAAAACCGATACAAGCAAGCATGGTAAGACATATCACAGATTCATAGCCGTTTAGGCTGCAGGCTTCAGTATGCGTCCCATTCCACATACTTCTACTCACAACTTAAAGGGCAGGTTATCATCTTGACACTTATTATTACTCGTCTTACCCTGATATCTAGCTATGTGAACTAGCGTCCCAGCACACATAGATCCATATCCGAGTAAAGCAAGATTGTTATTGGAAACCAGCGGGGGTATCAACGAACTATGTTTACAGTGGGTCCCGTACATACCCGGGACCACGGCCCAGGATGTTCCGTTTGCTTGGTGGACGGAACCTGCCGCAAGGCTAACAGGAGGGACTTATGTATGCCCTTATCATGATGGTACCAGGAAGGAGGGAGCCAGCACTCCCCTCGGTCGCCTGGAGGCCCACAGGTCAGACCGGAAGTTTTAGTTGCACAACATGCCTAATACCACTGTAAACACGAACACATATTGATAGCCGCATGTTTCCCCCGACCCGATGCAAGTTGTTCCTTTTATGATTTATTAGGTTAATTATCAATTTACGAGAATAACAGGCGCAGGACATGATCAGGAATTCAGGAGTTCAGGTCACTGTATATAATACAGGATAACAGGTCACTGATCATGATACAGGATATCAGGTCACTGTACATAGTACATGATAACAAGACAGGGTTCCCGTAAATGTGATAATCACAGGTCAAGTATATCATGCTGGGTGTCAAGTGATAGCATGACAGGAGGATGATATTAGACAGGCAACCAGTCATGTCAAGAGATGGATATCAGTCCAGTGGCAAGTCATGTCATAACAGGGGCCTTGCCAAGTGGTAGCATGTCAGGTGTTAGGTGATAGCGAATCAGTTGACAGGTGATATACATATGTTAAAAGTAATATGAAAACGACAAGTAGTATAGACAGGTGTCAGGCATGAAGTAATGGCATGGGGTAGAATAGTAGCTGAGCACAAACAAGCGGAGCTGAGCAAGCTGGAAGTACAGACAGCAAACAGTATTTAACACTGGAGCGTCTGGCGAGGTTACCGGGATGACTCGACTGAAGTACGAGCAGTAAATCCAGCAGCAACTCGCCTAGACGAATCTAGTGGTAAAGCGCTGAACGCTGATCATGATAACCAGGCGGAGCTGAGAAACCTGACGATCCCAATCACGCCTCTTTCGAGACAGTGAGTGACCGGAGGCTGAACTGAGAGACCTGCCAGTCCCAATCACCTCTCTTTCGAGATAGTGAGTGATCGGAGGTTGAAGGGGTCCGGAAGCCAAGTATGGTATAAGGCAGTACAATACATCACAGGCATGGTATGAGTACAAGAAGGAAACTACCCTAGTACAAGCATTCGTCACAGAGCAATACATGTCCAGATATTGGCACTCGGCCATACACAAATACAGGGACTCAGCCCAATACAAAATACATAGAAACATGGAATAAAATACATGTCGACCCGACGAAGCGGGGAAACCCAAATGGAGGCGAGAGCGAGAACACTCGCCTAAATCTCCGGAAAGCCGAAAAGTCTGGAATCCATGGAACTCGCGCACGCGCCATATATTTATGAGGAGAGAGAAGGTGAAGAGGAGAGAGAAAGAGTGAGAAGTCTAGAGAGAAGCATATGAAAGGAGAGAGTGCACAAAGAGACGCAGGTTTGGAAAGTGAGACGCGGGGTTCGCAGACGCGGGAGTTAGCGTCGCGAGAATAACAGACACGGGGATCACAAACGCGGGAATAGCAGACGCGGGGTTCGCGTCGCAAGAATAGCAGATGCGGGAATCACAGACGCGGGGATCGCGTCGCGAGAAGTACCAGACGCGAAAATAGCAGATGCGGGATAGCAGACGCGAGATTCGCGTCGCATAGATGCCTCAAACGCGGGATCTGCGTTCAAGTGCGGACGCGAGGGAAACGCGGACGCGGACGTGGGTTCTGCGTCGCGTCAATACAGAAACGCGCGGAGCGCGTTAAGGGATTGCCTAGACGCGGGGTGAGATCCGCGTTAGGAAAGTCTTGGCGAGGAAAATCACTCGCCGACAAGATTCCTTGCTGCGCCCGACGAAGGGAAGTTCGGCCCCAATCCAAAAGGAGGGTACCGGCCCTAAGTCTTGCCAACGGAGAAGAACGCGGCCCCAATCCAAAAGGAGTGGCCGGCCCTTGAGTCTTGCCGACGAAGAAGAGCACGGCCCCAATCCAAAAGGAGTGGCCGGCCCTGATAAGAGTCATTTCCAAATGGAGAAGACGAACAGGAAAAGGAACTAGGAAGAGAGAGAGAGAGAAAGTTGTAGGGAAAAGAGAGAGAAAATGAGGTGTATTTTGAAATAAAATTGGGATTTAAAGGAGTGGGGTATTGATGTAAATAGAGGGAAGTAGTTTAGAAAGAGGATGGGGGTATTTTAGGAAAGAGGGGAATCTTTTTATTTAGGGAATGAAATGAAAAGGAAAAAGGAAAGAAAGAAAAGAAGAAAGAAGAAAGAAATGAAAAGAAGAAGGAGGAGGAGTGGGGTGGCCGGCCGGCCACGGCCGGCGCCGGCGGCCTGCCGGCGGCGGCGCCGCCGCCGGGGTGAAGGGCGGCGCGCGGCGCCCCGGGTGGAGGAGGAGGGTGTGGGTTTCTTTGGTGGTTGTTGTTGTTGTTGTAGTTGATGGAGGTGGTGATGGTGGTGGTGGTTGTGGTGGTTGTGGTGGTGATTGGTGGTGTTGGGAAGTTGGAGAAGGTGGAGGAGGTGGTGATGGAGTAGTTAAAGGGGAGAATTTGATGGTGGTGAGGGAGAATTTTGGAGAAGATGGAAGTGGATTGTGGATGGGTTTGGTGGAAATTGAAGGTTGTTGGTGGTTGGTTGAGATTGAAGATGGTGTTGGTGTGGAGAGGAGTTGTGGAAGAAGGGGTGGTGGCCGGCCTAGGGTGGCCGGCATTGGTGGCTCCGGTGGTGGCTTGCTTGGGCGTCGGCCATCATGGAGAAGAAGAAAAAGAAGAAGAAGAAGAGAGAAAAAGTGAAGAAGGAAAGAAAAGAAAAAGGAAAGAAAAAGAAAAAGAAAAGGAGAAAGAGAGTGATAGTGATTGATGGGAAAGGGAGTAGGTGAGGGGGGTGGTGTCTCCCACGTGGGGGGAGTGGCTGGATCAGTGGAGGGAAGGAAAAGGAAAGAAAGAAAGAAAAGAATAGATTAAATAATAATATTATAATATGGTCGCGAAATATCGACTGTTCCAGAAAAATCCCCAAAAATACCCAGAGGTAGAAAACGTCATCCTGAGGAATAATATGAAATCGGTTTTCCAAAATAAAATCCCGTTTTCAAATTAAAAATCCGGAAGCCAACCGCCGATACCGGTCTACACCGGGTCGGCCGGGTTTTGATAAATTCTGAAAAATCCCAGAAAATGTATTAAAGAAGAAAATATGATTTTAAGAAATAAAGTGAAAGCGGAATCCAGAAATTCAATCCCGGTCGTAAACTAAAAATCCTAGAATCAACCAGCGATACTGGCCGATACCGAATCCAGTGGAATTTTCATAAATTCATAAAATTCTCAGAAAAAGGTATTTAGATAGGAAATGTGATTTTAAGAAATAATGTCTAAAGACACTTTTAGTAATTCCAATTAGTTTGTAAATTAAAAATCCGGGAATCGGTCAGCAGTACTGGTCGACACCGGTTTTGCAGATTTTCAACTTAATTCAGGAAAATTCCAGAAAATCATAGAAAATCTAGAATATTGGAAAATGATGTTTAAAACTGAAATCGGTCAAATCGGAATACCGGAATGCCCAAATCGAGCAATACTCTAGGATCGGGCCCTCGGTTCAGACTAGGGCTGACTCCGAGTCCACGAATCCAAATCCAAGACAAAACGTTCATATGAATAATTCATAATACAAAACAAATACAGGAAGTAAATCAAAAAATACGATCAGAAAATACGAATACGCAACTAAGTACGTATTCCGGGAACGGGGTGTTACACAAACACACGGATATGATTCGAGGTTCGAGCCCCTAGCTCTACATCCCCGCCTACACCACCGTGTAGGATTTCCAATCCACTATAGGAGTACCGAACTCCTCTCTCAATGCCACCGAGACAATACAACCACAATCCACATCTACCGAAGAGGGATAAGGCCCGTAGCCAATACAAACACAATCACCTCTACCGAAGAGGGATCCAAACACAATACCACTCCGATCAACCTCTACCAAAGAGGGATACAACAAAAGCAAGGAGGGTTTACAACTTAGAGGCTTAACCTCAAACACTTCTCTTTTTCTCTCTTTTCCACAAAACAAAGATGATAGCTCAAGTGTGGAAACTAGGTGTTTTTGGAAACAAGCAACAAATAAAAACTAATTGGGAAATCTCTTGTAGATGATAGAAAATGAAAACCAATACAATATCCCAAAACCTAGTTTTCTTTGATTTTCCAAAAACCCAAAACACAAATCAAATTGGAAGTTTAAAGCCCAAAACACTTTTGAAAACTTGTTTTAAATACTTTAGAAACCAGAAATTTTTCTCCTTGAAAATCTTGGCCAAAAACCCAAAGAGATGGGGTTTATATAGGCCAAACCAGAAACTAACCGTTAGGCTGATGTGGCAGCCTGACAGGCTGACGGTCGACCGGCCCGGTCGACCGCCAACGGTCAGAAATGTGACCGTTGGGCAACCACGGTCGACCGGCCCGGTCAACCCAAACAAACAGAGAGCTCTGCTCTCAGACCGGTCGACCCGGACGGTCGACCGTCCCAGTGACTCCAAACGTGCACAGATTTGTGCACGTCGGTCGACCGGCCCGGTCGACCGACTTCACCCAAGTCGACTAGGTCAGTTAACTTAGTCGACTGATTGAAGCCTGAAACAGAAATCTAGGTCAGAAAAACAGTTTAAAAATATTTTGAAAAATCTTTTAAGTCTTCTAAAAATTCACAAAACTTGTTTTAACATTTTGTATTGAAACACAAACAAGTGATAAAAATTTCAAGACATATATCAAACATATCAATTCATTTTTGAGTCTTGCAAATTTTATCAAAAACAAAACTTGTATTTTTATCAAACTTGATTTTTCAATACATGAATAAGATAGTCAAAATAAGTTTGTATAGGAAGTGTAATCATGTATGTATAACTAGAATACATCTATTATACATATAAACTATGTAAACTTGTTTTGATCTATTATTCATGAAAACCAAATCCAAAACTTGAATTTTTGTGTGTTGTGCACTTGAGCATATCAACTATACCAAGCTTTACAAAATGGATCTAAACACACTATCTAAACTATGGATACCTAAGTCTTCTTGATGATCTTCATCTTCAAGTTGACTTGCTCCAAAACTCCATCCATGGGCTAGGCAATGTGTGATCATGAAGCTTTGGCCTGGAATCATTATGAAAAGCTTCTAAACTCCTTTGTTGAAGCTAATCACCAACTAATATCTTGGTTAATGATCTGAAACTTAAAATCACAAGAATATTAGTAAACATAACTACATGAGTTAATCATCATCAAAACTAGAGTGGAAGGCCTTTGGTCCAACAATCTCCCCCTTTTTGATGATGACAAAACTCATGGAGTTATATATGCATGGATTAAAGTTAAGCTTCAAAGAAGCTCCCCCTTAACTCATGCATAAACAAATAAATAAAATATATGCAATGAATGTACATAAACATGTATGCATCAATATGCATAAAACACATGTTCTAGAAGCTCTAGTTACCAATTAAATTAATAAAGCATTAACAAAAATATTAGATGCTCTAGACACCAATAAAACTTAATATATGCAAAAACATAAGTATGCATATATAAAACTCAAATTATTCTCCCCCTTTTTGTCAATCATCAACAAAGGGGTAAACAATCAAAATAAAAAATGAGGGGCAAAAATCTTTCTCCCCCTTATTTGTCAATCAAAACAATAAAACAATGTTCTCCCCTTTTTGTCTAAAACAAAAATAAAGTCAATAAGGGGTGACTATAAACAACATGATATCAATAGATAAATATGTCAATGAAGCATCTTGATATCAATTGAAAATAAACAAAGATCAATATATGTTATATGCTATATACATTCATGAAGAGGAAGACGCTAAGTTAGCTTCCCTACACATATGCATTACATGAAGGAGGGATGTTAAGCCCTAATTCACATAACACACATTATGTAATGCATAAGAGGATATGTGAAGCTCCCCCTACACACGTGTACCACATAAAGAAGAGATGTTAAGCTCTTCAATACAAGATACACTCATCATGAATCTATATGTAGAAGAGATGTTAAGCTCTCCTTGCATATACTCAATACAAATCAAAAACTTTTGACTATTTCCCTTTTTTTAAAAAAAATTTAGATACCAATTTTAAAACACAAACATCTTGATATCAAAATAGAGTATTTTTCTTTTTAATCCAAATAAACAATTGAAATGACTATTTTTTTATCATAAAGTAAGGGAGTGAAAAACTAAATACTAATTGAAATATGAAAATCGAATTTTCTCCCCCTTATGAAATATCAACAAAAATTATGCGTAGGCTTGTAATAAGATACCAATTGAAAACTAAATCAATTGAAATAAAGTTGAAACTCAAGTACTAGCATAAACAAGATTTGTGTGAAAAATTTGTATCTTAAGCACAAATAAAACAAGTATATGTGTATGAAATAGAATGAGTACCAATCACCAATAGATGATACCAATTGAAAATATACATACACAATAAACATACGAGTATACAAAAAAGATCAAAATGATACCAATTGAAAGAGCTCAATGATACCAATTGACATAACAATAAAAGCATGGTATAGCTCATATAACTAATCCTCCCAATCATGATCAAGTTTAAAATGATTTTCATAGTAAAGCA
This sequence comes from Agave tequilana, assembly GCA_038442645.1. Classification (NCBI taxonomy): domain Eukaryota; kingdom Viridiplantae; phylum Streptophyta; class Magnoliopsida; order Asparagales; family Asparagaceae; genus Agave; species Agave tequilana. The sequence goes on from JAVJIF010007507.1 coordinate 72,894, forward strand.
TACATGAACATGATCTCCCTTCCAACCGCCCTTGGATGGTAGGGGTTTTCAAAAATAGATTTGAAAAATAAGCTTTGTTTGAAAAACTCTACCAAAATGAAAAAATACCGTAACTAGTTAAATGGAAAATCTTTTAAACTAGTACGAAATCTTTCAAGTAAGGAATACAACAAAATAGCTTTTCATAAAATAAGAAATCCACATGAAAATCAACACTCTAATCCAATTAAGCACAATTTTGACTCATGAAACAAAAACATGAGCAAGCAAAAAAAAAATTGAGTGTACATATAAAGTGTGAATATCATAATCATGAAAATTTTTCATTAAGCTCAATTATTCCTTAAACATTGAAAACACGAAAATCATCAAAACTTATTTAACCTTCATGGCATATGTATGTCTAATACAAACTAAAGTATACATACATATCCAAAACATAAAGAGTCCACAAATGTATATGCATGAAGGCACGTGGCTCAAAAGGATAATCATGTATATCTAATAGTTTGGACAAGATAGACATATACATGAAGTTAAACAATTAAACACAAAATCAAACTAAATCTTCACCAAAACGAATTTCATTTCAAGGTATATGTATGAATTGTCAACACAATAAGTATACATACATATCCCTAAACACAATTGAGTCCATATATAGATTTTCATGAAAGGCAAATGACTCAAAGGATATACATGTATATCTTAAAGTTTGGCAATACAAACATATACATGAAGTGAAACACACAATCATAAAACAAATTCAAAAATAGGAATACAAGTTTAAAATGCACGAATCATCAAAACTAGATTATACTAGCACATCTAATGGGTTCAAATAAGCAATCAAGCACAAACATATATAGATTTATTTGTGACCCACTATATGCACAAGTATATACCTAGTCTTAATGAAAACTAACATCTAAACATGTAATCAACACATGAAGCATCAAAACACAATAAAAATCAACATGATAAACATAAACATGATTATTATGAATATCCACATGTTATTAGAACTATGATATACGCAATATCAACCAAACAAGTGAGAACACAAAAGAATTTATCCATGTTAAACATGGGTGTCTCAAAATGACTAAAACATGTATATCACAAGTCTAATAAGCATGGCATTTTCATACTAATCACTAAACAATGAAACATGCTATGAAGGATAAACATGAAAAGTATGTAAACAATAAATAAGGAGTTAGAGATTCGATACCAAAACCAATGAGGGCACCGCTCTAGTTCTCCAAAACAAAGGTGGTCCTCTCCACCAAATCTTCCCTTGAAAGTGATGCATCCAAATAATCTCCTTTCAGTACGGAACGCATCCACTCCAAGGTGTCATCACTCTCACGTCATGTGAGAGCCCACACCTACATCAAAAACAATAGGAGGGGTGGTCTTTGGTACCCATACTCTTTTGGGTCCATGGGGGTTAGTACCTTCTCTAACCCAAACAAAATTCTTGGCTAAATTTACATTATGTAATCTATCAAAATAAAATTTAGCAAGGTGGCCCTTACGTCCACAATGTGTACAAGTGTACACATGAGCATACATGTGAGAAGTGTGTCCGTGAGGAGCATGTGTATGCCGTGTAGGGTGTACATGAATAGAAGGAACTTGTTTCTTTCAAAACAAAGATTCCAAGCGTGTATGGCCTACTACACATTGGCTCAAAGTGGAGCCCAAACAATCAACACTCTTCTTAATCAAAGATATATCATTGTTAATTAAAGAAGAGGTGGCACATGCAATAGGTGAAGTGTGTGATACTACCCTAGCATGGCAAACATGTGCATCAATCTTATTTTGCAAAACTTCATTTTTCTTTAAACAAATTTCTAAATCTTTAGAAATTGAAGCAATCTTAATTTTTAAAGAATCATTTTCTTTTAAAACAAAATTAACTTTTAAAGACAAGTTTTCATTTTTCTTTAAAATAACATGACAATCATTTTTAGATTTTAAAAATTCATTTTCTTTTAGTGCAAGGTCTAATTGAGATCTCAATGAATCCCTTTCATTAGAAATCTCCATCTTCTCTTGCAAAACCATATTAAGTTTAGAAAACAAATTTTATTATCTTTTCAAAGCCTAGACTTTTCTTTTTCAAAATCTTATATTTTTCAATCAATTTTTCACAAACAATTGAAAGTTCTTCATTTAGGGCATGAGCATCATCACATGAAGAATTAGAGCAATCATCACTATCATCTAAGTGGGGTTCCGAATGTACCTCAAGGGAGTCATTCCCTTAGACCATCAAGCATTGTGAGTCGAATTCTCCACTAGATTCCTCTTCTTGGATTTGTACTTGAAGCTCGGAGGTGGTGGTTGTTGTCAACTTGTTCCACACTACAAAAGCGAAATTAAGATTAGAAACAAGCATAAGATATTCTTTTGAAAGTGTGCTTCTAATGGCCTCAAGGGCTTGTGCATTTGCCCCTATATGATTGCTATCACTAAGGAAGGATTCCTTGGTAATGGCAAGGTAAACTTTATGACCTAGGTTTGTAAATAAACGGTCATCCTAATCTTCCAAACATGAATGTTGGAAGGGTCAAACATAGGTGGGGTCATGAAAGCCATGGTAAACTATATGTGTGCAAACAAGCAAATGCAAACAAGATTAGCAATAAATGGATCTCACTCCTAGGATGTTAAGCCTAAGTATCAGGAGTACTAGCTCTGATACCAATTGAAAAAACACCTAGAGGGGGGGTGAATAGGTGTAAGTGCTAATCTAGAACTAAATGCAAAACTAAGTGCGCTAAATGCGGAAGCTAATGCAAATCTTGCACAAACTTAATACAATCAACAAGTGTAGCCGAATTCCCCGTGAAGGGCTCTGAACTAACTCCTCTTGATTCCCCTTGAATGGGTTGAGGTGCTATGTGAAGCTCTTGTTGATTAAGTACAAGTGAGGCACACACAAACAACCAAGCATATAAGATGATATAGCAATATGAAATATGCAAGGCACAACACAAATGCAAGCAAGTAATATGAATGATGAATGATGCTTTGCACAAATAAATGAGAGAGAGAGTTGAGAGATATTGGATCAAACGCAAACACACGGATATGATTCGAGGTTCGAGCCCCTAGCTCTACATCCCCGCCTACACCACTGTGTAGGATTTCCAATCCACTATAGGAGTACCGAACTCCTCTCTCAATGCCACCGAGGCAATACAACCACAATCTACCTCTACCGAAGAGGGATAAGGCCTTAGCCAATACAAACACAATCACCTCTACCGAAGAGGGATCCAAACACAATACCACTCCGATCAACCTCTACCAAAGAGGGATACAACAAAAGCAAGGAGGGTTTACAACTTAGAGGCTTAACCTCAAACACTTCTCTTTTTCTCTCTTTTTCACAAAACAAAGATCCTAATAGATTAGAATAGAAGATAGCTCAAGTGTGGAAACTAGGTGTTTTTAGAAACAAGTAACAAAGAAAAACTAATTGGGAAATCTCTTGTAGATGATAGAAAATAAAAACCAATACAATATCCCAAAACCTAGTTTTCTTTGATTTTCCAAAAACCCAAAACACAAATCAAATTGGAAGTTTAAAGCCCAAAACACTTTTGAAAACTTGTTTTAAATACTTTAGAAACCAGAAATTTTTCTCCTTGAAAATCTTGGCCAAAAACCCAAAGAGATGAGGTTTATATAGGCCAAACCAGAAACTAGCCGTTAGGCTGATGTGGCAGCCTGACAGGCTGACGGTCGACCGGCCCGGTCGACCGCCAACGGTCAGAAATGTGACCGTTGGGCAACCACGGTCGATCGGCCCGGTCGATCCAAACAAACAGAGAGCTCTGCTCTCAGACCGGTCGACCCGGACGGTCGACTGTCCCAGTGACTCCAAACGAGCACAGATTTGTGCACGTCGGTCGACCGGCCCGGTCGACCGACTTCACCTAAGTCGACTAGGTCAGTTAACTTAGTCGACTGATTGAAGCCTGGAATAGAAATTGGGTCAGAAAAACAGTTTAAAAATATTTTGAAAAATCTTTTAAGTCTTCTAAAAATCCACAAAACTTGTTTTAACATTTTGTATTGAAACACAAACAAGTGATAAAAATTTTAAGACATATGTCAAACCTATCAATTCATTTTTGAGTCTTACAAATTTTATCAAAAACAAAACTTGTATTTTTATCAAACTTGATTTTTCAATACATGAATAAGATAGTCAAAATAAGTTTGTATAGGAAGTGTAATCATGTATGTATAACCAGAATACATCTATTATACATATAAACTATGTAAACTTATTTTGATCTATTATTCATGAAAACCAAATCCAAAACTTGAATCTTTTGTGTGTGTGCACTTGAGCATATCAACTATACCAAGCTTTACAAAATGGATCTAAACACACTATCTAAACTATGGATACCTAAGTCTTCTTGATGATCTTCATCTTCAAGTTGACTTGCTCCAAAACTCCATCCATGGGCTAGGCAATGTGTGATCATGAAGCTTTGGCCCTGGAATCATTATGAAAAGCTTCTAAACTCCTTTGTTGAAGCTAATCACCAACTAATATCTTGGTTAATGATCTGAAACTTAAAATCACAAGAATATTAGTAAACATAACTACATGAGTTAATCATCATCAAAACTAGGGTGGAAGGCCTTTGGGCCAACAGTCTCAACAATTGGTATCATAACTCTCGTATCATAACAATTAGTATCAAAGCTTAAGGTTAAAAAAAAAGTGATATGTCAAAGATTGAAAGTTCTGCTTGATTCGAGGTCGAGAAATTCAATGGCAAAAGAAATGTTAGTCTATGGCAAAAAAGAGTAAAGGCGTTGTTTGTACAATAGAATTTTCACAAAACCTTGTAGAGTAAGTCAGCAAAACCTACAGGTACGTCAGATGAGAATTGGGAGGAGTTGGATCTGAAAGTGGCAAACGCAATCCAATTATGTCTCGCAGATGAGGTCATGTACAACGTGATGGATGATGAAACAGTTACAGGTTTGTGATCAAGTCTAGAAACATTATATATGGCCAAGAGACTCTCTAACAAGTTGTAATTGAAAAAACAACTATATGGGCTACGCATGACGGAAGGGACAATGGTGTTGGAGCATTTGAACTTCTTCAATAAGGTCATCAGCGAGGTACTAACTGTTGATGTCAAGATCGATGAGGAGGATAAGGCGTTGATACTTCTTAGTTCGCTTTCAAAATTAGATGGTAATGTCATTACCGCCATACTCTACGATAAGAAAACTCTCATTTTAGAGGAGGTCACATCAACTCTGTTATCTAATCAGATCAGAAAAGGCCAATCAAGTTGAGCAGGAAGGCTCGGGTTTGGTGGCCATGAGAAGGAGGGAAAAGGAGGTAAGAAAAGTCTGGGTTTGTCAAAGGCGCGTCACTTTTGTCGACGGGAAGATCACTGGAAGAAGGGCTGCAAGCATCGGGAAGAATGATTGAAGAAGAAGGGGCAAGTTGCGGAGGCTATAGTAGCAATAAGCAGTATTAACAACAAAGTATTAAAAGCTTCCAATGTTGAAGACAATACTTCTCTAAGTAAAAGCTAGATATTTGATTCCGGTAGTGCGGTTCATGTATTTTACCATAAAGACATGTTCAACTCCTTGGTTGTAAAAGGACTGCCAAAATGATGTATGCCTCAGTTTGCGAGGTCATCGACACTGGGCCAGTCAATATTACATGCAGAGATGGGACGGTGCGTTCTCTGGAGGCAGCCATGTATGTCCCTGAGGCATAATACAATCTAATATCCATAGGGGTACTCGACGAAGAAGAATACCAGATTCAAGTGCAATAAGGCGTCACCATGGTTAGCCAAGAGACAGGGTAATCATGAAAGGAGAGAAGTTTGGAGGGATATATAAGCTGAAGGAAGAAAACTCAGTTTGAGATGAAATTTTAAGGATAAGCTTGGAAGGGAGCTCATCGCGAGATGGAGCTTCAAGAAAGACTGCAAAGGGACATGAATCGGGTCAAAATATTGCAGGAAAGAGAAAGTGAAAATCACCTAGAGGGGGGTAAATAGGTGATGTGCTAATCAAATGCAGAATTAAAACTTTGACTACTAAAAAATAACACACAAATAGTGACCAAGAAGTGAAGTCGAATTTCCGGTGAAGGACTTTATAACTTCTCCTCAAAATTCCTCTTAAATAAGAGTTGAGGTGCTTAGTTGTCTTCTAGATTCAAACAAGTGTAAGTGTACTAACTACGTCAAACATGTAATGATAAGCAAGTATGAGCAAGCAATATATCAACAAGAGTGAGTAGAGTTGAGTTGAGAGAGAGATGGGCAATCATAAATACGAGAGAATTATTTCGAGGTTCGAGCCACTTACTCTACGTTTCCGCCTTCACCGTAATGAAGAATTTTCACTATGCATGAACCTATAAGACCACCGACGTTACAAGTTCTCTAAAACACTCTAAGACCCGCAAGTCTCTCATTCAGTGTCGTAACACCTACAATACAAGCCCGCAAGCTTTCTTCGAGGTCGCAACCTCCAATCACTTGAAATACAAGATTGAGACACTTGGTGATCAATTCTTCAATCACAAATAAAGAACTCTCACAAATAAGGATCATATAGGATAAATAGAGATGATAGCCCAAGCTTGTGTGAGAAAACTAGAAATTTAAAATTGAAGCTCTTGAGGAAACAATTGGGAAAACTTCTCTAAAGATATAAGAATTTGTAGCAAAAAAAATTAATTGCTCCTATAAACTTGTTTTCTTGATTTGTCAAAACTTTTTCAAAAACTTAAACTTGAATATGGGCTTGAAGATCTTTTAAAACTCTCTTTCATGGGTCTTATTTATAGGGAATAAGATGAGACCATTAGAGACTAATCTCAGTTATTAAGAACATGTTTAAACCCAAATAAAGAAATACTAGCCATTTGAAAATAAAACAAAACAGAAAAATCTAAAAACTAGTCATTTGAGGCTATCTGCTGCCTCTGAAACAGAGCAGTTGACCGCCTGATTTGACCGCCAATGACTACTATTATAGCTGTTAGAGCCAGCGGTCCCATTCGGTTGACTGTCCAGTGCATTTATGCTCTGTACAATTGGTGGTCGACCGCCTGGCCGACTGTTCAGAAGAGTTATTTAGCTCTAAGGCCAACAGTCGATTGCTCAGTCAATCGTGTGCACTAGCACTTGGCTTGTGTGCACCCCGATCGACTGCCCAATCGACCGTTTGCATAAGCCAAACGACTCGTAACACATCTGGTCGACCGACTCAGGGCCAAAAATTGTTCTCCTTTGTATTTTAAAAACCATTTTAAAATTCAAATAATTCTCTGTAAAATGCACAAAAATAATTTTTTATAAATACATTCGAGCACAAAATATATGGGATTAAAAATCAACACATAATACAAACCTGTGAGCTTCTTTTTGAGATATCAATTTTTGGCTAAAACTTGATTTTTTAAAATGATTAAATTAAAATGCAAACCGGTTAAACTTAAACACAAAATTTGATCTTTAAAACTAGTGTCAAACTCTTGTGTGTATGTAACCTTGAGCAAATCTAATTTACACTTTACAAAAATTTAAGCATCCTTACAAACTAGAGTCTTCTTCTTGATATGATCTTATTTCTCATCTTGATTCGATCAATCTAGATTCTTTTGAGTTAAGCTCCTTCTTGAGTACTTGATATAATCTTATTGCTTGAGCTCTTGAATTCGCTAGTTAGGTTAAAAAACTTGAATTTGAGTCTCTTGTTGAAACTAAACACAAAATCATGATCTTGATGAAATCTGAAACTAAAACAACATAAGATCATTAGTATTATAACTACATAAATTTAATCATCATCAAAACTAGAGTGATGGCCCTTTGAGCTAACAATCTCTCTTTTTTTGATAATGATAAAACTCATGGAGTTATATACGCATGGATAAGGGAAAGCTTTGTAAAGACTCTCCCTTAACTCATGCATACTTAAAACAAATATCACAACTCAGATAAAAATATGTATATGCAAAAATATTTTCTCTCCCCTTTTAATCAAAACAAATATCAAAACTCATATATAACCCATGCATATATAAACTCTAAATTTCTCTCCTCCGTTTTGTCACTTCATCAATAAAGGGGTAAACAGAACAAAATAAGGTTATATGCGATACAAATTCATGATGAGGAGAGAAGTTAAGTTAGCTCCCCCTGCATACATGCATTACATAGAGAAGGGATGACTAAGCTTTAAATCACATGAGCATAATATACAATATATAGACGGAGACGTTAAATTAGCTTTCCCTACACACATGTACTATATAGAGAAGAAAGATTAAACTCTTTTTTATACAATACACTTATCATAAATCGATATGTGATGTTAGCCCCCTTGCATATAGACAATACAAACCAATTTGAAAATTTAGAAAAATTTTAGGTACTGTAACGTCTCGATCCCGCGGGTAGGGAGACGTTACTGTGACGTACATACGCAGGATGAAAATACCCTCATATATGTACGCTAAGCATCAGTACAGGAAGGAATCAGAGTACGAAAGCACAGTGGTTATATACATTCTAATAATATAATACAAATACAATGTTATCACAGAGCATGATACAATATTACATAAATATTACATCACCAGAAGGTATAAAAGTATGATTTACAAGGTGATTTTACATGTACAAAAGCTGGTAGATGCCCACGAGCAGCAAAAGAAAATCTTGAGAGCCAATCAAGAGGAGGCTGAAAGATAGCTATGGACAATCTACCGCTGATCTATCACGCTTCCGCTGCGTCACTCTAATCTCCACGGAAAGGTCCACCATGGTCCAAGAGCTGAGATCTGGACATGTAATCCAGGGGTTATCAGAAGTAATCCAATGAGTACATTATATAAAGCCAAGTGGCATGCACAGGAAAGCATATGTGTATTGATAAATCCGAATCGAAAAATATGTATTAAAAACTGTGTCGTGAGTATCCACACAAGCATACAATGAGACATCAAGTAATGTGTTATATGCAAATATGAGCAAAACCAGTTGTACAAGCTCAGATTGTGAATTCATGATATTAGTACATCGAGGGGATAATCCAAACAAGAAAACTCTCATATATATGCTTTATACCTCATATCACCATCATCTGAGTTTATACAATTCGAGTTGTCCTGAATTATTACATTAGTATTTTATTATCAAGCGACGTGATTTAAGCATGCAAGTCAGGAGATTCAATAATACAGATATCATTTCAGGCAGGCGTTAGGCAGGATAACTTAATCATCTAATAATAGTAATAACCAATATTGCTTGTTATTTCAATCATTTCCTACCCGTGTCCTAAACCACTAGTAGTTCATACCGAAGTCCACAGTCCAGTAGAACTCAATCCGAACTTTGATGTGCAGATACCATTATCCGGATGAGGAAGTGACTCAATAACACCCGCTTCTGAGATTATTATTGTTGGGTAATTAAGTTATATCTGGTGCAAAGTAATGTATCAAGACTCAGTCTTACAGGTATAGTTCAGTAAACAAGAATAACATGAATTAATTACAGTAGCACGGAAATAGAATCACATAAGTGGCGGGCGAGGTACTATATTATTAATAATAATAGTAATAGCAATAATAACAATCAGTATTATTTATTATTTTAATTATTCTCCACTAGTGCCTCACATTACTGGCAGTCCATACTAGAGCTAGTACTCCAGTAGAACTTTCAAATCTGATATGTGAGTACCAGTACACGCAAAAATAAGAGGCCAAATATCACACGTTTCTAATATTATCATTGATTGGTTATTAAGTTATTATCTTATTTCTCATCTGATTCATATGTTTTTGTGTATGTCCTAGCGTCCTAGTACACATACATCCACTTATGAATAAGATGAGTGTTATTGAAAACTAATGGAGATTGATTGACCATATTTATAGCGGGTCCCGCCTCCGCCCGGGATAATGACCTATGAGATCCGACACTGCTACTTCTTGAGAATTATATTACACCCAACACGACTCTTCTGATGGGAAATATTACATTCAACATGACTTTTCAGTATCATGACCACTATAAATACAACATTATTTCGGTATCCATCAATTTTCCCCATCTCGATGTAAGTTGTTCAATTATTATATTATTATATTATTATAACAAGAGTACAGGGGATACATGAGCATAGGAGATACAAGAGTTCAAGAGTATATGATACTAAATCAATGTATATATAACAGGAGCAAGTGTTAAGCAATTAACCGGTCAGATATCATAGTACCAGGTGAAATATACATCCAAGCCAAATGCAAGGATATAAAGGAATACAAGATCATAATGTATCAGACAATTAGCAGATCGAGCAATATGATATAAGAAAATAATATAATTAGATATTACAAACTCTTAAAAAATATTATAATACTAAAGTAACAACTATTATAATAGTGGTAATACTAATTACTAAACAACCAAGCGAACATCCAAGCGGAGTTATGTAAGACTAGAGCAAAGCTAGCGTACAACACCAGACGCTATCACGCTCAGCGTATCATGCTAGACGTGGTTACCGCTCATGGTGCAGCTAAACGCACACGAGAAGGGAGCGTATAAACGCTATGCTTCCACACATGGCGAAGTCACGCTCACGGCGTAACTACGCTCGAATGAAGTTAGCGATAAAGCGCTGATTTCTAAACTCACCTACCAGGTATAGCACGTAAACTCAGAGGTTTTAAGCCCGGAGGCTATATAATAGCTTAGAGGCTATGCCCGAAGGCTGAAGTATAGCCCAAAAGTTAAGCCCGAAGGCTGAATAGTAAAACCTCCCAAAGGTTAAACCCGAAGGCTGTAGATGAGTAAAGGTACCTGAACAAATGTAGTATAAGCACATGCACATATACAAGTAAAAGCCTATCCTATTATAAGCAATCAACCTAGGATACAACAAAACACAACCTACATAATTACAACATCAGCCCCCAAAATACAAGCACCAACTACCAACTATAACCAATCGCCCACAAGTATACAAACACCTACAAACATGAATACAAATATATACATCCATACAACAATACTCGCCCAACCATAATACGTAAAAAGGAGTACTCGTAAACACTACAAAATAAGTATATAACACATCTCGAGCTCGACGCCGATCTCCGGGAAAATGCCAGAGGCGTTAACGCGCTAGCACGTGAAGAGAGAGAGAAAGAGGAAAGAGAAAGTGAAAGAGAGAGAAAAAGAGAGAGAGTGTGCGGCTAAAAAGAAGAAGAGACAAGAGAGAAAGAGAAGGGATAGAGAGAAAGTGATAAGGAGAAAGAGAAGGACCAGAGAGAGAGAGAGGAGAAATAATGAGTAAAAAGAGAGAAAAAGAACAGTGAAAGGGAAAGAGAGCAGGAGAGATAGAGAAAAAGAGAGAGATTGAGTGGGAAAGAGGGAGAGAGGAGAAAGAGAGAGATGGGAAAGAAGGTAAAGGAGGTTGGCTAGCCAGGAAGGGGAGGCCGGCGGCCAGTGGACAGCCAGCGGTGGCCGAGTGGGGCCGGTGGAGGAGGGGAAGGGGAATTGGTGATGGTGTTGGTGGTGGTGAAATTGGAGAGGAGAGAGAGTGAAGAAGGGTGGTGGAGAAGGTTGTGACGGTGGTTTTAGTGTGGATTTGGTGGAGATGATGGTGGATGAGGTGGTGGTTTTGGTGGAGGAGATGATGGTGTGGGAGGAGAAAATCGTGGTGGGATTGGTGGTGATGGTGGAGTTGAAAAAGAAGGAATTTGAGGAGAGATAGATGGGAAAAATAAAGGAGGTAGTGGCGTAGGGAATAGCTGACCGGCGGCAGGAGGCGGGTGGAGGCGGCGTCGACGGTATGGGCCTAAGTGGTGGTGGCCGACTGTAGTAAGGGGAGAGAGGGAGAGGTGAGAGAGTGGAAGACAGTAAAGTGAGAGAGAATAGAAGAGAGAGATTTCTGGAGAGAGGGAGAAAGAAGGGGAGGACCGGCCAAAGAGAAAGAAGGAAAAGAGAAGGAAGAAGAAAAGGAAAGAAAAAGAAAGAAGGAGAAAATATGGAGAAGGTGGTGGAAGTTTGTAGAAGAAAAAAGAAAAAGAAAAAGAAAAAGGAAGGAAAAAAGGAAAAGGAAAAGAACAAAGAGGAAAATAAATAAAATAAATAATAAAATAATAATAAATGAGACGAGCTCTGGGCCCGGGCTGGGCTTAGGTCTAGAATCGGTTCCTGAATTCGGACTCGGGCTAGCTCTGAGTCCACAAAATACTGGTCCGATACCAAATGATAATAAAAATAATAATAAAAGAAAAATAAATACGAGAAAAATAGGAAAACTAAGGGCGAAAAATTGGGACACGTATCCAGGTAAGTATTCCGGGAACGAGGAGTTACAGATACCAATTTGAAAAACTATGCAAAAGATACCAATTTTACTTGAAACAAATAGATATCAATTAAAATTTTAAAAATGATATTAACTGAAAAAAATTAAGAATGATACAATTAAAAATTGAAATCAAAACACTTTAATCATTGATATCACCTGAATTAAAACATTAAAAGTTTGAGCACTATTGATACTAATTGAAAAACAATAAGAAACAAATATATAAATTAGCAAAACAAAATAGATGCCAATTGCAATAATTGATACCAATTGAAAATTTGAACATATTTGCTAAAAAAGATATTTTCGTGAAAATGATGAGAATAAAATTAAGATACCAATTGAAGTAAAAAAATTCTTCCCTTTTTTAAATAACCACAAAATCAATGCATAAGCTTGTTAAAAATAAATATATTAATTTATTTGAAACAAAATGAGGCTTAGCATGAAATCAATAATGCTATATAAAAACATGTATGAATATTGTTAAACATGCACAATCAATCATATATATATGTATATCAGTTGAATTACCACTCATAATTTAGAGCATACATATATAGATAAATAAGAATGAGTACACAAGAAGAAAAATCATAAAGATCAAGTTTGTAACTCATATTTATCACCAACTTACATGCAAATGTCAAAAGAATAGTCATTTAAGAGCATCCACGGTAGATCACCCAACCAACTGGCCACTAAGGATAGGTATTTTCAAACATAATTAGTTGGAAATAATTGAAACTAATTTGGAAATACTACCAAGCTAAAAAATTATTTTCAAAAGAATACATGTATAAATGCAAAAATCATCAAAACTAAGATGTACACATATAACTAAACTACAATTGAGTACACAAAAGATGTGAATCATATTAGGCATAAAATCAAGTGTGTATCTCAAAAGCTATATAGGTATATCATAAGTTTTCATAAAATTTGCATTTAAACATATAAACAAAACAAAATATCATATGCTTATAAACAAATTAAAGTATATTTAAACTAAAGTGGTTATCGACGCCGATAAGACTAATCTCCATTTTCAAAGTAAGGTGGTCTTTCCACCTAAACTTGGTGCATTCAATTTGTGTTGTCCCTCAAGTTTCATGTGCATCTACCACCAAGGTACCAAACTGTCTCAGATTTTAAGAGAAGACACACCTATATCAAATAAAATTGGTGTGCCTTTTGGTATCCATAATTTTTTGGATCCTTGAGGGTTTGTATTCTTATGAACTCAAATATTCTTTTATGAAACATTTACTTTTTCAAAACAAAACTTAGCAAGATGATCTTTACGGCAACAATGTGAACAAGAATGCACATGGTCATACTTATGCGTATGATGTGTGTGTGCGCGCGCGCGCATGCCATGAAATATGTGCATGAATATGTGAAGCTTGTTTCCTTTAAAATAAGAATTTCAATCTCTCATGGTCAAAGGCAAATTAGCTTAAGGTTAATCCTAAACAATCAATTTTCTCATTTAAAATACAAATCTCATTTTTGTCAAAAATTAGAAAGTTTAGCTTTAAAAGGGACTTTATAAGCATCAAAATTCTTTTTGACATTTTCAAGAGAAATAAATAAATTTTCTATTTCTTTTGAAACCATTTTCAATTGATTTTGCAAAACTAGTTTTCTTTCTTTATTTTCAAATATTTCTTTTTAAGAATATCATAATTATCTAAAAGTTGTTCAAATGTTTCTCCTAGTACATCCATACTAATATAATCACAATCTAAATGAGATTCTGATTTTGCCTCGAGGGGTCATCCCCTTGGACCATGAAGCACATATGTGCGGAATCAATATCACTTTCGGATCCACTATCAAAATCCCAAGTGGTTCCTTTTATTGCTTTTCTCTTGTCTTTCTTTCCTTTCCACCTTTCTTTTTGAACACTTCTCCTTTGATTTTTGTGATACATTCTTCTCATGTTCTTCACTAGGAAAGTGATTTCTTCATCATCTTCTTACTCATCATCTGAGATAGTCAGAGTGGCAATACTTTTCTTCTTGAGCTCTCTTGGGGATGATTTGAATGCAACACTAATTTTCTTTGAGGCTCACGATGTTCTCTTGCCTTCATCTCCATTTCATGAGTCTTCAAGTTTCTCACAAAATCAGTGAAGTCTATTTCTTCCTTGTAGTTGAGCTCTTTTAAGGTGCTAACTTTGACCTCTCAAGCTTTAGGAAGTGCTCTAATGCTTTTCTGCGCCTTTTGATCATTATTGATAAGTTTAGCAAAAGAAATGAGTTCATTAGTAATAGTAGTGAATCGGGTAAGCATATCATCAATAGATTCACCATCAAGCATATAAAAACAATCATATTGTTATCTAAGAAAATTAATTTTTGCTTTCTTCACTTGTATTGTGCCTTCATTAGTGGTGATCAAAGTATGTCAAATATGATATGCAGATGTGCAATTTTTAACTCGAAATATCATCATCGTTAAGAGCTTGTAACAATGCATAATGAGTTTTAGAGTTGGCATCATATTCCTTAACAATAATTTTAGACCATGTGTCCTTATCACCCTCAAAACAAACAAAAGGATTGGTTATGGCCTTGGCTACACGACCACCTTAGGATTGCAAGAAAATGACCATCTTAACTTTCCAAATGGGAAAGTTAAGTCCATCAAATTTGTGTGAACAATGAATAGTTCTATTGACCATGTGTGTGTAGCGAAAATAGTGATTAGCAAATAATAAAGATCACTCTAGGTGGTTAAACCGAATATCAAGAGCACCAAACTCCAATTGAAAATCACCTAGAGGAGGTGAATAGGTGACGTCCTAATGAAATGCGAAATTAAAAACTTAGACTTCTAAAAACTAATATGCAAATAGTGCTCAAGAAGTGAAGCCAAATTCTCAGTGAAGGCTCTAGAACTTCTCCTCAAGATTTCTCTTAAATAAGAGTTGAGGTGCTTAGTTGCCTTCTTGATTCAAACAATTGTTAGCATACAAAATTATATTAAGCATGTAATGATAAGTAAGTATGAGCTGAAAGTATACCTAAAGGGGGTGAAGTTGTAATGCCAAATGCAAAAATGCAACAATTAAAATGAATAATGCAAACGATCAACTCAAATTAAGAAGTGAAGCCGGATTCTCAATTAAAAGCTCTAGAACTTCTCCTCTATATTCCTCTAGATAAGAGTTGAGATACTTAATTTCCTTCTTAATTTGAAAGAGAAAAACCGACAAGTATGAATGATGCAAGAGATGAATAGCAAGCGCAATAAAAGTAGCAACACAAGTGCAAGCAATAGAGATAAGTAAAAAACACAAATGCAAGTAATATAGATAGAATAAGAACAAGAGAGAAAGCAATCGCAAACACAATAGATTTGTTTCGAGGCTTGAGCACCAAGCTCCATGTTCCCGCCTTCACCACATGAAGGATTTCCAACATCCACAAAGGAACTTCTGAAAATCACCTAGAGGGGGGGGTGAATAGGTGAAGATGCTAATCAAAGGGCAATTTAAAAATTAAAGCTACAACAGTCACCAAACAAGAATCACAAGATGAATGCAAGCAAGTAAGTATGACAATGATTATGATGAGCAAGAATAATAGCAAGTATAGTAAAGTAAAGAGTGCAAGAAAGTAAACCAATCGCAAACACAAGGATATGTTATCGAGGTTCGAGCACCCAGCTCTACTCCCCGCCTTCCCCAGAAGGATTCTAGCTACTTCACTATCACACAGACAGTTACACAATCAGTGCAGTACCCAACACACAGGAGTACCCAGTTTCACAAAGCTCAAGTACAAATTATCTCTGAGTAGTCAAAAGACCACAAACTCTCTCTTTCAAATATCTCTTCCCTTACAAAGGTCCTTAGAGAATATTGAGTAGGAATGAAGCTCTTGTGTAAGGTGAAAAGAAAAATTAAATCAGAGAGTATCACAAAAACCAATTCAGAAAATGAGTGAGAATATTAGCACAAAAACCAAGAAACAAGCTCTTTTGAATTTCTCAAACTTTAGAATTTTTCTCTTGAAAATTGTTGTAAAGAATCTCTCCCCAAACACCCCTATTTATAGGAGAGGGCTAGGGTTTAGGGATAAGAAATAGTTACTGAAGTTTAGGAGGTGATTAATTCAAAATAGAACCTTAAACGGATTTTTAAAACTCAAATTACAAAATAACAGCTCAATTAAAAATCTGCCCGTTACTGTTCAACGGCTACATCGGTCGACCGGGCCGGTCGACCGGTAGTACAAAATTCCGACCGTTACAGGCTATCGGTCGACCGACCCGGTCGACTGATACAAACTGTGACTCAAAAATAAATATCGGTCGACTGCCCCGGTCGACCGACAGACATGCACACGGATACGTGCATTCTGCCAGGACCTCGGTCGACTGGTCCGGTCGACCGGACCAGCCTGATATAGACTCGGTCGACTGTCGGTAGACTGCCGGTCGACCGGATCAGGTCAGAAAACGAAATAAAGACAGAATTTTGAGAAGAAAAATATTTTTAACAAAACTATTTTAAACAGGAATTCAGTATGTAACATAAAAAGAAATTTGTAGAAGAAAGATTTTGTACTAAAATATTTTTGTATATTTTATAGGAAATAAACTAAGAAATAGTATATGCGCAAAAACGTGTGTGATTGAGCTTCAAACCTAATCTCTATTCTTTAACAAGCTATAAAACTAAAAATACAAAACCTAAGGACCTCTGAGCAATCTTTACGTCTTTGAGCCATCCAATGCCTTGCTAGTGCCTTCTCTTCTATGATCCTTCCTTGATGAGCAAATTGCCTTCATTGCTATGTGGAACTTAGAAGTTTTTGGAACAGCGAAGCAAATGAACTCTAAACATGGTACAAAACCTGAAACTCATCTTAAACAAAATCATTAGTACCAAATAGCACTAATTTGGTTTGTCATCATTAAAACACAAAAACAATTGGAGAGTGTAACCTCTTGGGCTAACAATCTCCCCCTTTTTGATGATGACAAAACAAATAGGCTATTAACAAAAATATAGGGAGGAGAAAACTCCCCCTCAAATTATGCTATAATTAAAAACACAATAATATGCTCTAGATACCAATAATTGAAATGATGCACCAATTATTGAAACCAATTGAAACAAACAATAATATGCTCTAGATACCAATTTAAACTAAAATACAAAAACTCATAAAACATATAAATTCATATGGAACCAAGACCAAATGAACTTATTTTTGTCCATGTAACTTACTCTCCCCCTTTTTGTCATACATCAAAAAGGGTTATGAGAAACATGTTCAATCAATAATACACATATTTAGTTCTCCACAAATAAACGAAAATCTAGCAAAATCAAGTGGTTTAGTGAAAATATCGGCTAGTTGAAAATCGGTGGAAACATAATCAATATCAATATCACCTTTCTCAAAATGATCTCTAAGAAAGTGATATCTAATCTCAATGTGCTTGGTCTTACTATGTTGATTTGCATTTTTGGTTAAATGAATAGTACTAGTATTATCACAAAATATTTTAATATTTTTATAATGCAAATCATAATCAAGGAGAGTATGTTTCATCCAAAGGACTTGTGCACAACAAGCCCCCGCGGCAACATACTCCGCCTCGGCGGTTGATAGAGCTACGGAATTTTGCTTCCTAGAGGACCATGAAACAAGACAATTACCAAGAAATTGACATGTCCCACTAGTACTCTTTCTATCTACTCTACAACCCGCATAGTCGGCATCCGAATAACTAGTCATTGAAAAATCTCCGATTTTCGGATACCAAAGACCTAATCCAATCGTTCCCTTAACATATCGAATAATGCGTTTTACGGCAATTAAATGAGACTCTTTGGGACACGATTGAAATCTAGCACAAAGACACACACTAAACATGATATCCGGCCTACTTGCCATTAAATATAAAAGACTACCTATCATGCTTCTAAACAATTTAATATCAACATTTTTACCTTGGTCGTCCTTATCAAGCTTGGTTGTAGTTGCCATGGGAGTGTTGCAAGCTTTAGCGTCTTCAAGTCCAAACCTCTTCACGAGTTCCTTAGCGTATTTGGCTTGAGAGATGAAGTTCCCATCATGCAATTGCTTGACTTGGAGTCCAAGAAAGAAGTTGAGCTCACCCATGGAGGACATTTCAAATTCTAGTTGCATTACCTTCTCAAAATCCTTGCATAAAAGCTCATTAGTAGATCCAAAAATTATATCATCAACATAAATTTGCACAATTAAAATATCATTATCAACATGCTTAGTGAATAGAGTAGTGTCTACTTTACCTTTAATAAAATCATTTGAAATTAGAAAACTTGAAAGTCTTTCATACCAAGCTCTTGGAGCTTGTTTTAAACCATACAAAGCCTTATCAAGTTTGAAAACAAAATCGGGATGAACATGATCAACAAAACCGGGAGGTTGAGCAACAAAAACTTCTTCATTAAGAAAACCATTTAAAAATGCACTTTTTACATCCATTTGAAAAAGTTTAAAATTTTTAAAAGATGCATAAGCTAGTGTTATCCGTATGGCTTCAAGCCGTGCTACGGGTGCAAAGGATTCCTCAAAGTCGATTCCCTCAACTTGAGTGTAACCTTGGGCTACTAACCTAGCTTTATTCCTAATGACATTTCCGGACTCATCCAACTTATTCCTAAAGATCCACTTAGTACCAATTATTGCTCTATCGTGGGGCTTAGGAACAAGGTGCCAAACTTGGTTGCGCTCAAATTGATTGAGTTCCTCTTGCCAACCAATATGGGTCCGTCTCGGCTTCGAGAATGCCTTTGGGTTCAAAATGAGAAATGAAAGCAAAGTTACCACATAGGTCATGGAGTTTGGAGCGCGTTGTGACTCCTTTAGATGCATCACCCAAGATGAGCTCCTTAGGATGATTTGTAGCGTATCTCCAAGCTTTAGGAAGCGGTTGAGTGCTTTCCTCCTTATCCTCTTGAACTTCACCAATAGGATCTAGCTTTTCTTCTTGAGCGGGTGAGTCCTTCAAGGATAGTTTCTCCATGCTTTTACCTAATGGTTCAATCTCTACAACATTCTCAACAAACACATTAGACTCTTCAAACTTAACATGCATAGTTTCTTCAATAGTTTGTGAAGATCTAATAAAAACTCTATATGCTTTGCTAGTAGAGGAATATCCAACAAAGATAGCCTCATAAGCCTTAGCATCAAATTTACCCAAATTCTCTTTAGTGTTCAAAACAAAACATTTGCATCCAAAAACTTTGAAATATGACACATTTGGTTTTCTAGAAAGATACATTTCAAAAGATGTTTTAGAAGAATTTTTGCATAAATAAATACGATTCGATATATAGCATGCGGTGTTTACGGCCTCGGTCCATAAATATTGAGGGAGGTCGTACTCACTTATCATTGTCCTAGCCATCTCTTGAAGTGTTCTATTTTTCCTTTCAACAACTCCATTTTGTTGTGGAGTCCTAGGACAAGACATTTCATGCTTAATTCCCTTTTCATCACAATAAGTCATGAAGAGTTGGTTAACAAACTCACCACCTCTATCACTCCTTATTCTCAAAATCGGAAAACCTTTTTCTTTTTCAACTCTTTTTCTAAAAATCTTAAAGTGAGAAAAAGTTTGATCTTTATTTTGCAAAAAGAAAACCCAAGTGAAACGAGAGAAATCATCAACTAAAACAAATGCAAATCTACTTCCATTTAAGCTTTTAGTTTTAGTTGGTCCAAATAAATCCATATGAATTAATTCTAGAGGTCTAGTTGACATGATATCCTTGATTGGTTTGAAGGAAGACTTGGTTTGTTTCCCAAGTTGGCACGCACCACAAATGCGGTCTTTCTCAAAACTCAAGCAAGGAATACCCTTCACCAATTCCTTTGAATTAATTCTAGAAAGATGTTCAAAAGATGCATGTCCTAATCTTCTATGCCAAAGCCAAGAATTTTCATCAAAAGCATTTAAACATTTAGTAGAACACTCTACATTAAGCATGTCAATTATATAAACATTATCATCACGAAAACCGGTTAAAATACAATCATTCGATTTAACATCAAAAATCTTACAAGTAGAATCATCAAAAACAACTTTAAGACCACGATCACAAAATTGACTAATACTAAGTAAATTATGCTTTAAACCATCAACAAGAACTACATTTTCTATAATAGGAGATGAACCAATTTGAATATTACCAATACCGATGATGGTGCCTTTAGAATCATCCCCGAAGGTGACGGAGCCACCTTCCATGTACCTTGATAGGGTTGTGAAGTTGTTGATATCCCACGTCATGTGTCTCGAACAACCACTATCAAGGTACCACCGCTCCTTACGTCTTGGAGCCTTGGTGTGTACCTACATCAAACATTTTAGGACTTGATTTTGGTACCCACATTTTCTTGGGTCCATGAGGGTTAGAGCCATTAACCCAAACAAGATTATTTGAACTATGCAATTTATCATAACAAAATTTAGCTAAATGTCCATTTTTGCCACAATAAGTACATCTATACACTCTACCATATTTAAAAGCATAGTGAGTGTGTGATTTGTGAGCATGGGCATTGTGAGCATGAAAAGATTTAGCATGAGAAGTATTATTTGAAGTGTGAGCATGTGGAATTTTAGCATGAGAATCTTTAACATGAGAAGTGTGCTTTTTGGAAAACTTTTCTTTAAGCTTCTTGGTGTTAAAAGCACAATTTTTCAAAACCTTTTCAAAATCAACCATTTTGGTTTTTAAGGAAGAAATTTCTTTATTATCAACAATAGGGGTTTTACCCTTACAAGAAATCTTATAAGCGTCAAATTCATTTTGAATAGAAACAAGATTGAAAGAAAGATCATCTTTTTCTTTTGAAACCAAAGCAAGTTGATTTTTAAGAAAAGCAACTTCTTTTTGTAATTTAAAGCATTCCATTTTCTTGTTATCATAAGTTTCGGAAAGTTCTACAAAAGCATGAACTAGAACTTCCTTACTCAAATCATCATCATTATCATCAAGAGATTGAGGGTTTACCTTGGGTGTGTTTGCCATGAAACACATATTTGCGGTATCCGCTTCTTCTTCTTCGGACTCGCTTTCCGAATCCCATGTTGCCTTGTAGGCTTTCTTTTCTTCCGACTTCCTATGCTTGAAGGAGGAAATTATCTTCTTTTTGAGCTCCGAGCAATCCGCTATCATGTGTCCGGGCTTTCGGCAATTGTAGCAAACTCTTTCCTCCCTTTTGTCTTCAAACTTTCTTTGGAAGTTAAACTTTTTCCTTCGGTACAATCTCTTCATGTTTCGTACAAGGAGGGAGAGCTCCTCATCTTCTTCTTCATCTTCATCATCGTCTTCAAGAGTGGATGAAGACTTGAAAGTTATGGACTTCTTCTTTGTTGGAGCAACCTCTTCTCTTGCTTTCTTTTCCATCTCATGGGTCTTTAGGTTCCCAATGAGACTAATGATGTTCATCTCATCCTTGTCGTTTAATTCCTTCAAGGTGGTGGCCTTTATCTCCCAAGATAGAGGAAGAGCTCGTATCACTTTGCGCACCTTTTGATCGTTGGAGATGACGTCACCTAAGGAAGAAAGACCATTTGTAATTTTAGTGAAACGAGTAATCATACAATCAATGGATTCATCATCAAGCATTTTAAATGATTCATATTGGGACCTCAAGAGATCTATTTTAGCTCTCTTGACTTGTGAAGTCCCTTCATGTGTGACCAATAAGTGTTGCCAAATCTCATAGGCGGATTGGCAATGAATTACCCGTGTAAGGTCATCCTCATTCAAGGCGGTTAAAAGGGAGTTTTGGGCTTTTGAGTTAGCCTCATATTCTCTAAAGTTGAAGTCGGTCCAAGTGCTCTCATCACTATCGGGTGCTATGTAGGGTTTGGTCAAGGACTTAGCTACCAAGCTACCTAGTGATTGCAAAAATATAGTCATCCTAACCTTCCAAATGGGAAAATTTAGGCCATCAAATTTAGGTGGGGTTTTAATGTTGTCGGCCATATTTACTAGTGTATGAATGGATGAATGAAAATGTTGATTAGCAATATTTTAAGGATCTCTCTATGGATGTTAAGCCAAACCTAGAGTCCAAGCTTTGATACCAATTGAAAATCACCTAGAGGGGGGGGTGAATAGGTGAAGATGCTAATCAAAGGGCAATTTAAAAATTAAAGCTACAACAGTCACCAAACAAGAATCACAAGATGAATGCAAGCAAGTAAGTATGACAATGATTATGATGAGCAAGAATAATAGCAAGTATAGTAAAGTAAAGAGTGCAAGAAAGTAAACCAATCGCAAACACAAGGATATGTTATCGAGGTTCGAGCACCCAGCTCTACTCCCCGCCTTTCCCAGAAGGATTCTAGCTACTTCACTATCACACAGACAGTTACACAATCAGTGCAGTACCCAACACACAGGAGTACCCAGTTTCACAAAGCTCAAGTACAAATTATCTCTGAGTAGTCAAAAGACCACAAACTCTCTCTTTCAAATATCTCTTCCCTTACAAAGGTCCTTAGAGAATATTGAGTAGGAATGAAGCTCTTGTGTAAGGTGAAAAGAAAAATTAAATCAGAAAGTATCACAAAAACCAATTCAGAAAATGAGTGAGAATATTAGCACAAAAACCAAGAAACAAGCTCTTTTGAATTTCTCAAACTTTAGAATTTTTCTCTTGAAAATTGTTGTAAAGAATCTCTCCCCAAACACCCCTATTTATAGGAGAGGGCTAGGGTTTAGGGATAAGAAATAGTTACTGAAGTTTAGGAGGTGATTAATTCAAATAGAACCTTAAACGAATTTTTAAAACTCAAATTACAAAATAACAGCTCAATTAAAAATCTGCCCGTTACTGTTCAACGGCTACATCGGTCGACCGGGCCGGTCGACCGGTAGTACAAAATTCCGACCGTTACAGGCTATCGGTCGACCGACCCGGTCGACTGATACAAACTGTGACTCAAAAATAAATATCGGTCGACTGCCCCGGTCGACCGACAGACATGCACACGGATACGTGCATTCTGCCAGGACCTCGGTCGACTGGTCCGGTCGACCGGACCAGCCTGACACAGACTCGGTCGACTGTCGGTAGACTGCCGGTCGACCGGATCAGGTCAGAAAACGAAATAAAGACAGAATTTTGAGAAGAAAAATATTTTTAACAAAACTATTTTAAACAGGAATTTAGTATGTAACATAAAAAGAAATTTGTAGAAGAAAGATTTTGTACTAAAATATTTTTGTATATTTTATAGGAAATAAACTAAGAAATAGTATATGCGCAAAAACGTGTGTGATTGAGCTTCAAACCTAATCTCTATTCTTTAACAAGCTATAAAACTAAAAATACAAAACCTAAGGACCTCTAAGCAATCTTTACGTCTTTGAGCCATCCAATGCCTTGCTAGTGCCTTCTCTTCTATGATCCTTCCTTGATGAGCAAATTGCCTTCATTGCTATGTGGAACTTAGAAGTTTTTGCAACAGCGAAGCAATGAACTCTAAACATGGTACAAAACTTGAAACTCATCTTAAACAAAATCATTAGTACCAAATAGCACTAATTTGGTTTGTCATCATCAAAACACAAAAACAATTGGAGAGTGTAACCTCTTGGGCTAACAACTTCTACAAAAGAACTACAAGGTCTATACAAGATCCGGAGTACACAACTTCAACCTTTAATCCTCTATACAAGAGGTGGTACAAAACCAATGAAGTTTACAAGCTCTTGCAACCACAAAAGTCAAAAACTTTCTCTTTACAATTTCCTAGAGTTTAGAGTGGAGAAATGAAGCTCAAGAAGTTTGTGAGAGAAATTTCAGTTGAAAAATTGAACATGAGAGCATAAAACTTGCAGAAAATGATTTGGAATTGAGAGCTCTTGAAACTTGAAACTTGAAAGTAAAAACTTGATTTTTTTTTTAAAAACTTTGATTTCAAAAACTTGTGTATAAAACTTCTATATTCTTCTCCTACAATGACCCATATATATAGGCAGTAGGTAAGAAACATTAGAAAGCTAAACCCGTCAATAAAACACTGATAAAGTTCTAATAAAGTGAAATATATCCGTTTGGGGATAAGACAAAATAGTTTAAAAAGAGAAAATCTCATTTTATTTGAAATATGGTCTAAACGGTCTACTGGAGATGTCGACAGTCCAATTGGGCTATCGACAGTCCGTGTGCAACGGTTAAAAAATTTAACCATTACGGAGCGTGCTCGTCGACAGTTCAATTGGACTGTCAACAGCTGACTGATACATAATATATCAGCTGTCGACAATTTAGGTGGCATGTCGACAGGCACCTCCGAAACACTGAAGACCATAGTCTCTTTAAATCCTTGATGACTTCTCAGGGACTGTCGACAACTCAATTGAGCTATCGAAATTCAGAGACATAAATATAGTATTTTTGAAACAATTTTTGTATAGATGACTTGTGCAATTGTGTGTGATTTTTGAGCATCAATTCAACACCAAAACTTAAGCAATCTAAGATCTTATATAGGGCTACATTAGTTCAAGTCTTCATCAATGAGGACTTCTCTAAATTCCATATTTTGATCATCCATGCTTAAGTCCCTTCCTTGAATCAACTTAATCACTTTATAACCTTTCTTTAGAGGAAGAATGAACCATGGTCCTTTCTTCTGAATCCTGTAAGCTTATATACACTAGAATTTAATTAGTACCAAATAACTTCATGTGGTTTATAATCATCAAAATAAAATCAGCGAGTGTACACTTGGGCCAACATGAGCAAGCAAGATATAAACAAGAGTGAGTTGAGTTAAGTTGAGAGAGACATGAGTAATCGCAAACACGGGAGAATTATTTCGATCAAGCCACTTGCTCTATGTTGTTGGAACTTTAATTTTGATGATAACATTTGTGATACAGATGCATTAGAGCTCTATCTCACAAGCTAATGATGAGTTCTATTTGTTCAAGACTACTCAAGAATATTGGCTATTTTTGTGTATATTTTATAGAATGTTAAAAGCCTTGATCACACACACAATATAGTCTTGTAGTCAACTTATAACCAAGTCTAGTCGACTAATATATCCTATAGTCGACTTACTCTTTTATGTAGTCGACTAATTCTTTCCACAGAAACATATTCACTCTCTTTTTGTTGACTGTAAGCAGTATTAGTCGACTTACCTACACTGCTAGTCGACTAATTCATGTTGTAGTCAACTAACCCTTTCTGTTGGTCGACTAGTTATAGTTTTAAAAAACTATCATCTGTATCAGTCTTGACGTAGTCGACTTGCTTCCCTGACTAGTCGACTAACCCAGGCAAAATGTCATATACTAGTCGATTACCCTCCATACCCTAGTCGACTAATAACAGTTTCTGACTGTTAAACAGTTATTGATTTTTCTGGTGTTTATCCAACATTCTGATATCTAATTTTGAGTTAATAACTTTTCTAACTGACTATAGATTTCACCTATAAATAGGGATGTTGTCCTAAGATATTTAACACCAATTAAAAACATTAGTTTTATATCCAAACTATGTTGAAAATTCTGTTTTCTAGAAAATTAAATTTCACTTTTATTTCTTCACACAATTCCAATTCCATTGTGAAGAATTCTGAGAGTTCACCTATAAGAAATCTTGTTCACGATCACATACAAGTTTCAAGACTCATAGGACATATTGTAATCATTCAAAGAGAAGAGTTATACAAGAGTATCTTCTTGGTGTAGAGAAGAGATGAACAAGAGTTGTTGTCTCTTAGTGTAGAGAAGAGTTGTATGGATTTGACTAAAGTTGTTTCGTCAAGTGGTATATAAGGAGTTGATTTTGGTGTACAAAATCAGGATAAGGAAAATCTCAAACGGGTTGCTTGGGGACTGGATGTAGGTCACGAGGACCGAACCAGGATAAAATCTCTTATGTTTGCATTTGCATATTTTATAAGAGTTATTTCCTTTCTTGCAAGTATTTTATTTAATGCTATTCATCTTTGTTTTAGTGTTTGTGTTGACATTATTTTTAGATCCTACATTTGGTATCAGAGCTCGGCATACACTACCAACACCCTGCATACCTGATCAACACCTTACATACATGGCAACGGAGTTTCGTTCATCTCAATTTAAGGAAGGACATTCTACACAATATCTACCATTATTTGATGGATCAAACTACAACTACTGGAAGTGTAGAATGAAGATCTACTTGCAATCACTCAACTTTAAACTCTGGAACATAGTAGAAGCACCATACACCAGCCGATCACCAATTACAATGCGTGAAGTAAAGAACAAAAGAAGTTTGCAAAGCTTGATGCCAAAGCAATGAATGCGATTTTCTGTGCCTTGAACAAAGAAGAATTCAATCGCATGTCAATGGCTAGATTTGCAAATCAAATATGGCATATTCTATAGGTAACCCATGAAGGTACAAATAAGGTTAAAGAATCTAAAATTTATGTTCTTATTCACAGGCTTGAACTCTTCAAATGAAGGAGAACGAAACAATTTTAGAAATGATTACAAGGTTCACCGACATTACAAATTCCTTAGCATCCCTTGAAAAGGAATACACTCAAGTTGTAAAATTTAGAAAGATTCTTCATGCACTTACATCAGATTGGGAGAAGAAAATCACTGCAATAGAAGAAGCAAATGATCTCTCAACTATGTTATTAGAAAATCATATTGGTAATTTAATGGCATATGAAGTGCAACTTGAAGAGCGAAAAAAGGATGAATAACAACCTCAATCTAAGAAGAAAGAATTTGTCTTTCAGACATCCTTAGATATGAACAATTCAGATGATGATGAAGAGGAGATGGCAATGTTCTCAAGAAAATTCAAAAGTTCTTGAAGTAAAGTAAGTTTAATCTTACATGTTTTAATTATAATAAAACAAGTCATATGAAAAAGGATTGCCCATTGCTAAAAAATAAAGAGAAATCCAAGTTCAACAAGTTCAACAAAAAGAAGAAAGATTACAGGCATCATGGGAGAATAGTGATTCATCTTCCTCTGACGATGAAGAAGCCACTGAAACTATAAATGTTTGCTTTATGGCTCAAGAAGAAGATGGGGTACAATATACTAAATTATTAGACGCATTTCGTGAACTATATAATGATCTTAAGAATGAAAAGATTAAAAATAAAGTTTTAATAAAGGAAAATGAAAGACTCAATAAAGAAATTTATGTTTATATTTCTCAAATTTCTTCTGCGAATTCTTTTTAATTCTCAAAAAGATGACTTTGAAAAAATTATATCATCATTGAAAAAGGATAATGAGATTTTCTTACAAGAGAATGTTTTGCGTAAAGAGAAACTTTTTTTTAAATTCTAGAATTTCAATTTTAGATAAAGAAATGTCAAGTTTCAAAATTAAGTATGATGAAATTTTGAAAAATGTAACAAAATTTATAAAAAAAAAAAAAATTTAAATGATTTATTATCTTATCAAAAGATTTCAAATAATCATTTTGGTCTTGATTTTTCAAAAGATAAGTTTGAAAAATCTACACATAATCCATATAATTCTTTTATGAAAAAATACTGATATTATTTCGAAAAGAATTAAGAACAAATATATATGGATTCCTAAAAATTTAAGTATTCTGGATAAAAATATTTATATTGCATCATATATATATATATATATATATATATATATATATATATATATATATATATATCATGTATGTAATTCCTGTGATTATATTTATACTAACAAATGGAAACTAAATTCAAATTGGGTTTGGGTTTCTGAAGGTTAATGTTTTGATCATTTTATGATGGGTACCATTCAAAATGTTTATCTTATAGGTAACTTTTAAAGAAAAAGTGATTTCTTGATAGTAAATTATTTCAAACACTTGATAATGCAATATATATATATATATATATATATATATATATATATATATATATATATATATATATATATATATATATATATATATCATGATATATTTTTTACAGGGGGAGAACACTTATTTTCTATATTTGTTATAACCTGTTCTATGCAGAGGGAGAACAATTTTTTTTTGTTATAACATATTCTCTGCAGGGGGAGTTATATGCACACAACTTGTCATCATCAAAAAGGGAGAGAATGTTGGACTTTGATTTTGATGATAATATTTGTGATACAGATGCATTGGAGTTCTATCTTAAAAGCTAATGATGAGTTCTAATTGCTCATGACTACTCAAGGATATTGGCTAGTTTTGTGTATTTTTTTAAAATGTTAAAAGCCTTAATCACACACAAAATATAGTCTTGTAGTCGACTTATAACCAAGTCTATTCGACTAATATATCCTATAGTCAACTTACTCCTTTATGTAGTCAACTAAGTCTTTCCACATAAACTTATCCACTCTCTGTTTGTTGACTGTAAGCAGTATTAGTCGACTTACCTACACTGCTATTCGACTAATTCATGTTGTAGTCGACTAACCCTTTCTACTGGTCGACTAATTATACTTTCTAGAAACTTATCATCTGTATCAGTCTTGATGTAGTCGACTTACTTCCTTAGCTAGTCGACTAACCCAGGCAAAATGTCATATACTAGTCGACTACCCTCCATACCATAGTCGACTAATAACAGTTTCTGACTATTAAACAATTATTGATTTTTCTGGTGTTTATCCAACATTCTGATATTTAATTTGAGTTGATAACTTTCCTAATAGACCATAAATTTCACCTATAAATAGAGATGTTATCCTAAGATATTTAACATCAATTAAAATATTAGTTTTCTGTCCAAACTCTGTTTAAAAATTCTGTTTTCTAGAAAACTAGTTTCCACTTTCATTTCTTCACACAATTTCAATTTCATTGTAAAGAATTCTGAGAGTCTACATATAAGAAACCTTATTCACGATCACATACAAGTTTCAAGGCTTATAAGATATATTGTAATCATTCAAAGAGAAAAATTGTATAATAGTATCTTCTTGGTGTGAGAAGAGGCGTATAAGAGTTGTTGTCTTCTTGGTATAGAGAAGAGTTGTACAGATTTAGTAAAGATTATTTTGTCAAGTGGTGTACAAGGAATTGATTTTGGGTGTACAAAATCAGGATAAGGAAAATCTCAAGTGGGTTGCTTGGGGACTGGATGTAGGTCACGAGGACCGAACCGGAATAAAATCTCTTATGTTTGCATTTGCATATTTTCTGAGATTTATTTCCTTTCTTGCAAGTATTTTATTTAATGCTATTCATCTTTGTTTTAGTGTTTGTGTTGATATTATTTTTTGATCCTACATATGTCTCTGCCGCATTGAAGAATTTTCACTATGCATGATCTTACAAGATCACCCACGTTACAAGTTCCCTTAAGAACCCTTGGAACCACAAGTCCCTCACTAGGTGCCGCAATACCAACAATACAAGCCCGCAAGTTTTCTTCGAGGCCGCAACCTCCAATCACTTGTAATACAAGATTGAGACACTTGGTGATCAACTTCTTAATCACAAAAAAAACTCTCACAAACAAGGATCCTATAGGGTAGACAGAGATGATGGCTCAAGCTTGTGTGAGAAAACTAAGAATTTGGAATTGAAGCTCTT
The DNA here is from genome assembly GCA_038442645.1 of Agave tequilana. Taxonomy (NCBI): domain Eukaryota; kingdom Viridiplantae; phylum Streptophyta; class Magnoliopsida; order Asparagales; family Asparagaceae; genus Agave; species Agave tequilana. The sequence continues at coordinate 102,918 of JAVJIF010007507.1, forward strand.
GAGATAATTATTGGGAAATCTTCTCTGAAGATATAGGAATTTGTAGTACAAAACTAATTTCTCCCAAAAACTTGTTGTATTGATTTTATTCAAAATGTTTTAAAAAACTTAAACTTGAATATGGGCTTGAAAATGTTGAAAATCTTATTTTAAAACTCTCTCTCATGGGTCCTATTTATAAGGAATAGGAAGAGACCATTAGAAACTAATCTCAGTCATTAAGAATATGTTTAAACCAAAATAAAGTAAATACTAACTGTTAGAAAATAAAACAAAATAGAAAAAATCTAAAAACTAGTTGTTTGAGGCTATCTGCGGCCTCTGACAGCAGAGCGGTTAACCGCCAACGGCTAGCATTATAGCCGTTGGAGCCAGTAGTCGAGCGCTCAGTTGACCGTTTAGTGCAGAGTTTTCTGCTCTGCAGAACTGGCAATCGTCCGTCCGATCGACCGTCCAGAAGAGCTATTTAACTCTAAGGCAAACGATCAACCGCCCGGTCGACCGTATGCGCAAGCTAAATGGCTTGTGACACATCGATCGACCGCCCGGTCGATAGGCTCAGAAAAAAAAAAACAGTTCTCTTTTTATATTTTAAAAACTATTTTAAAATTCAAATAAATTCTATAAATTGCACAAAAATAAGTTCTTATAAATACATTTAAGCACGAATATGTATGATTAAAAATTAATACATATATATACTTGTGAACTTTTTTTTTGAGATATCAAAAATATTTTTGAATAAAACTTGATTTTCTAAAACATTAAACTTAACATGGAAACCGGTTAAACCGAAACACATTTTGAGCTTTAAAACTAGTATCAAACTCTTGTGTGTGCATAAGCTTGAGCAATCAATTCTAATCTACACTTTACAAAAATATAAACATCCTTACAAGCTATAGTCTTCTCCTTGATATGATCTTCTTCTTCATCTTGACTCGATCAAATTAGATTCTTTCGAGTTAGACTCCTTCTTGAGTACTTGGTATGATCTTTATCTTTGAGCTCTTGAATCACACTAGTTATCTTCAAAAACTTGACTTTGAGTCTCTTGTTAAAGCTAAACACAAAACCATGATCTTGACGAAAGGTGAAACTAAAACAACACATGATCATTATTATTGTAACTACATAAGTTTAATTATCATCAAAACTGGAGTGATCGGCCTTTGGGCTAACAGAAAGGCCGCATTCGAGCGAGGCTCAAGTATGCTCAAGGCTTGGTAGTAACTTATCCAAAGGCCCCAGGGAGAGGGGGCAAGGTTAAAAGATTCATGGTACGGTTGCAATCAAGGGAAGAATCAAGGTAATAATCCAAAAGTTCCAAAGTGTTTTCCTAAAGGCTTGAAAAGCAAGCTAAGCTGGAGATTGTTGGTATTATGCCTTATTTTCAAGAAGAGATGATGGTCAAAGAAGATCTAAATGAATTGGAGAAGACGGAGGCTTGAAGTAGATGAAGTAAATCCAACAGAGTCAGATTTGTCGACTATATAGTCGACTAATGCTCAAGCCAGTCGGCTGGACAGATACAAAGAAGGAAGAGTTTACAGTTAGTCAACTTATAGGTCTTATAAGTCGACTAGTCTGAGGACCAGTAGACTAGTTTGTTGGCCCAAAGGCTTATCACTCTAGTTTTGATGATGATCAACTCATGTAGTTATATTTGCTAATGATCTTGTTTAATTAGTGACAGATTTTTTATCAAGATCTTAGTAGGTGCAAAGCTCAACAAAGGATTAAATGTCAAGATTTGGAGCTAGCACGGGGTGATCCAAGGAGCTTTGGATCAAGCTTGGACCAAGTCAAGAATATGAGAAGCCTTCAAGTGAAGACTTCAAGAAGTTGAAGACTTGTGTCTAGGTATAAGATTTTTATTTGTTTTAGATAAAAATGTAAAGGATAGAATAGTTGGTGGATTGCTCAAGTTATATCACACACACACTCTTGATAGAACTCTTGATAGGATAAAAGATTTCTATGTCTTAGAAAAGAATTTTTATTTTGGAAAAAGATTTTTTCTTTGTGACAAAATATCTACTTTGGTTTTTGGTATTTCTATTATACTCATCTTTAACCAAAACCAAGTTATATGCTTAATGACAAAAAAAAACATAGATATATCATTATGATTGTGTAGTGGATCATATCCATACACACTATACTTTAAATGAACTCAAATATCTTGTTTTTGTATTTTGTGAAGTTATGAAAAAACAAGTTTTAGAAAAACATATTTTTAGAAAAACAGTTTTTATTGTGATTAAAACTATTTTTTAGATTTACTGTGAATTTATGGGATTTTTATTGAGTGAAAAGACCTATTTTCAAATCCCGTAACTGTGCAGACCTGGAACTGGCTGACAGGCCTTTCCGGTCGACCGAGTCGGTCGACCGCTCCATGGCCGGTCGATCTCGCGGTCGACCGACGTGCACAGACTTGTGCACGTCTGGCAGCACAGTGGCCGGTCGACCGGGACGGTCGACCGCTGGAGACTGCGGTGCTCACGGGTAGATTCGGTCGACCGGGCCGGTCGACCGCAGAGCCCCAACGGTCAGATTTTTGACCGTTAACGGTCGACCGACTGTACTGACAGAACCCAATGACTAGTTTTCTGGCAGCCTATAAATTGGGGTTTTGTCATTGTTTTCAATACAAGATTTTTGGAGACCTTAGAGCCTGTTTTCTCATATTCATTTCAGAGGTTTTTCTCCACAAAAATAGTGAGCTAATACTTCCAATCAAAAGGGAAGATTTTATAAGAGTGTAAAAGTGATTTCTTGAGATTTTCACCAAAGATTCTTTCCTTGCTTTCTCACACAAACACTTGAGCATCCATTGAGCTATTCATCCTATAGGTGTTGTAGTGAGAGTTTTTGTAGGTGATCAAGTGTTTAGATCACCAAGATTTCATCTTGTTCTTTGAGGAGACGGGCAAGTGTGCTCGTGGTTGTTTAGGGTTCGGGTGCGAACTCTTGTAGCTTGAGGTGCGGCCTCGACGAGCCGGTGGGCTTGTGGTGTGTAAGGGACTAGAGAGTCCAAGGGCTTGTAGGTGTTGCGGCACCAAGGAGAGATCCGGTTGGATCGTGCATAGTGGAAATCCTTCGTGTGTCGAAGGCGGGGATGTAGAGCAAGTGTGCTCGAACCTCGAAACATACCCTTGTGTTTGCGATTGCTCTTTCTCTCTTTCTTGTCTCTTATTTATATCTTGCATTCAATTATTGTCTATCTTTATATGCATGATATTCACTTGTGCTCATATTTGCTATACTTGCTTGGGATTGTTGTTAACACTAGTATTCAACCAAGAGAGCCAACGCGGCACCTCAACCCATTCAAGGGGAATCTAGAGGAGCTTGTCCAGAGCCTCGCAAGGGGAATTCGGCAACACTCTTGTGTTATACATAAGTGTTTAATTAAAAGAAGTTTTATTTGGTCATCTTAGTTTTAATTCCGCATTATTTGTTCATAAGTGACCATTAGATTAGCCATCACCTATTCACCCCCCCTCTAGGTGAACTTACAATTGGTATCAGAGCTAGTGCTCTTGATATTGGGTCTAACAACCTAAGAGTTAAAGATCCTCTTTTAGGCTAATCACAAGATTTGTACGCACACCATGGACTTCATGTCACCACCCACCTTTGACATCCTTAACATCCAAATTTGGAAGGTTAAGATGTCATTGTACCTCAAAGCCTTAGGATTTCATGTCTATCTTGTCACTACTAATAATGCTTATTCTTTAGATGGTAAGAACATTGAGCCTAATGCAAAAGCCCTTCATGCTATCAAGTCAACCCTAAATGATGATTATTTATCTAGGATTTCTAATGTTGAATCGGCTTTTGTAGCTTGGAACATCATCACCTCCCTTGGCGAAAAGGACCTATACTATGCGGGGAGCGATTCGGACGTTGGAAGCGACATCTCCAACGTATGCTATATGGTCAAAGGGGATAACCCCCTTGAGGTAAACTCCGAATCCGAGGATGAGGATGTTAATATGTCATATGATGAGCTTACTACCTTTTGTCATCTATTGCTTGAAAAGTATGACATGATTAAGAAAGAAAATAAAAATTTGAAAAAGAATATTGCTTGCATGCATGTAGAACAAGACTCTTTTAAATCTAACATTGCATGTTTAGAAAAGGATAACAAAAATTTGAAAAAGAATTTTGATGCCATGCTTAATGAAAAAGATTCTTTAGAAAATAAAATGCCATGCTTAGAAAAGGAAAACAATGATTTGAAAAATGAAAATGTTTCCCTCATATCAAAATTGAATGATTTATGTGAAGGGAACACTACTTTGAAAAATAAGATTGATTTGGTGGAAAAACAAAGAGAAGTTGTTTTTCAAGAAAATAAATCTTTGAAAAGAAAAATTTGTGAAAAAGAAAAAGATTTTGTTTCACAAAAGAAGAAGAAAAATGATTCTTTATCTCATCATGCTTTTCATGCCACCACTAATGAGATTAAAGATTTGAAAAATAAAATAGATAGTTTGAGCTCTAATTTGAGCACATGTGCATTCAATCATACTAAGTTGGAGTCAATGTTTTCAAAGAAACAAACTCCATCCATTCATGCACATCATCATGCTTATGTTGCACAACATGATCACACTCTTACACATAAGCATACTAAGGTGTACACATGTACACATTGTGGCCGCAAAGGTCATTTAGCAAAATATTATTTTGATAAGAAACCTCATTTATATTTTGCTAAGTATAAAAGATTTTGGGATCCTTACAATAAAGCTAACCCCAAAGGACCCAAGAAAGTATGGGTACCAAACCCCCACCCTTTGATTTTGATGTAGGTGAGGGCTCTCACAAAACATGAGAGGATTGGTGCCTTGATAGCGGATGCAATGGACATGATGGACAAACTTTTGGATGCATTGCTATCAAGGAGATTTTGGTGGGAAAGACCACCATGCTATGGAGCTTTGGAGTTGGTAACAATTTCTAAACTTCTACTTTTTATGTACGTGCTTTTACTTATGTCATATTCATAAGCATGTTCATGATTTTATTTGATTTGTGCTTCATGTGGTATTTACATGCTTAGATGTAGAATGTATCAAACTTGCTTTTATACATATATAAATAGTGAACTACAATTGACTCATATATATTTTGAACTTCATGCTCACTTGTATCCACTATATGCATATGTATAGACTAGTTTTGATGATTCTCCGTTATACATGTTTTACCTATTTTATGTTCCACTTCATGTATATGCATGTTTAATTCAAATCTAATAAATATACATGTATACCCGTGAGTCTCTTGCCTTCATGCAAATACATTTGATAGACTCTTTTAATATTTGGGATATGTATGCGTATTGTTAGATTTGTATAATTCATACATATACCATGAAGATTGTAATTCTTATGAAAAATGATTTTGAGTTGATTTGTTTTGATAAAAATAATTTTTATGTGTTGTTCAATAAAAGTTTTAGTCATATTTGATTTGAGCTTCATTGACGATTTTCATGAAGATACCTTTTACATAACTTTTGATCACTCACTTTTTAAGAAAATAGATAATATTGAGCTTTATGGAATATGAGTGCTTGAACTTTTATGTATTTAGTATTATTCATGAAAAACATATGATCTTATATTCTTTAAGGATCTTTAACTAGTTTGTCAAAAATCCATTTAAACTAGTTATCTATTCTTAAATTGATGCACATGATTCTATTTCTTGTATGATCTCAAAATTTACTTACACTTCATGATTTGAATATTAGTTTAAATGTTAGTTTCTGTCAACACTTGGATTTATACTTGTACACATTATGGACCACAAATAAATCTATATATGATTGGATTTGATTGCTTATTTGTGCCCATTAAGTGTGCTAGTATAGCTCAGTTTTGATGATCGTTACATTTTTAAACTTGTATTCCCATTTTGGACTTATGATTTGACCATGTGCTTTTCATTTCATGTATATGTTTATTTTGCCAAAACATTAAGATATACATGGATACCTCTTGAGTCATTTGCCTTTCATGCAAATCTATAAATGGACTCAGTTGTGTTTTAAGGATGTGTATGTATACTTAATGTCTTGTCAAAACATACATATATCTTGAAATATAAATTTTTGTTTTTAATAAAATTTTGTAATTTTTTAATAAAATTTTTGTGATGGATTTCATGATTTCAAAATTTTAAGGAATATTGAGCTTTATTGCTATTTTTCATGATACCATGTTCCACATAACACTATCACACTCACTTCTTTTTGATATGGACTTTATGAATAGAGTGCTTTTTAGTGCCTTGTGTTTCATTGATATTTCATGAAAAACTTTTGACTTATTCCTTGATTGAAGGATTCCGTACTAGTTGTTAAACACCTTCATTTAACTAGTTCGAATTCTTCATGTGGTAGATTTTATGATATATACACTTAAGCTTAATTTTCAATTGGTATCATTAGATATTTTCAATTGGTATCAATTTGATTCATGTTGTATATACTCATATTTTGTTCTTTCATGTATGTATGCATCTACTTCAATTGATATTATCTTTTCATACATATATGTGATCTTTTGTGCTTGATTTACACACGTATATTATATACTATATGTTTGCTTATCAAGATTTTGGTTTTAAAAAAAAAAAATATTTGATATGAACTTGTGTTTCGTATTGCCTATATGCAAGGAGAGCTTAACATCTCTCTTACATATAGATTCATGTTGAGTGTATTGTGTATTGAGGAGCTTAACATCTCTTCTTTATATGGTACACGTGTGTAGGGGGAGCTTCACATCTCCTCTTATGCATTACATAATATGTGTTATGTGAGTTAGGGCTTGTCATCCCTTCTTCATGTAATGCATATGTGTAGGGAAGTTAACTTAGCGTCTTCCTCTTCATGAATGTATATCGCATATAAATCTTATTGATTGATTTGATTTTACCCTCCTTGATTTCCTTATTTTTGACAAAAAGGGGGAGAAAATTTGTTTGATGATTTGAACTTTGAACCCTTTGTTGATGATTGACAAAAAGGGGGAGAAGTATTTGAGTTATATGCATGATTTCCTTAAGGGGAGAAGTATTTGTTCCTTACTTAAGGAGGAGAAAGATTTTGAGATTTTGAGTTTTTATACTTGTGCTTAATCTCATGCATAGCAATAATATAACAAGATAAAAGCTTGAGAAAAAGATTTGTGCATTCATTTGCATACATATTTATGTGCTTTAATGTCATATCTATTTATTTCTAGTGATGCATGAGTTAAGGGGGAGCTTCTTTGAAGCTTTACTTTAATCCATGCATATATAACTTCATGAGTTTTGTCATCATCAAAAGGGGGAGATTGTTGGCCCAAAGGCTTATCACTCTAGTTTTGATGATGATCAACTCATGTAGTTATATTTGCTAATGATCTTGTTTAATTAGTGACAGATTCTTTATCAAGATCTTAGTAGGTGCAAAGCTCAACAAAGGATTAAATGTCAAGATTTGGAGCTAGCACGGGGTGATCCAAGGAGCTTTGGATCAAGCTTGGACCAAGTCAAGAATATGAGAAGCCTTCAAGTGAAGACTTCAAGAAGTTGAAGACTTGTGTCTAGGTATAAGATTTTTATTTGTTTTAGATAAAAATGTAAAGGATAGAATAGTTGGTGGATTGCTCAAGTTATATCACACACACACTCTTGATAGAACTCTTGATAGGATAAAAGATTTCTATGTCTTAGAAAAGAATTTTTATTTTGGAAAAAGATTTTTTCTTTGTGACAAAATATCTACTTTGGTTTTTGGTATTTCTATTATACTCATCTTTAACCAAAACCAAGTTATATGCTTAATGACAAAAAAACATAGATATATCATTATGATTGTGTAGTGGATCATATCCATACACACTATACTTTAAATGAACTCAAATATCTTGTTTTTGTATTTTGTGAAGTTATGGAAAAACAAGTTTTAGAAAAACATATTTTTAGAAAAACAGTTTTTATTGTGATTAAAACTATTTTTTAGATTTACTGTGAATTTATGGGATTTTTATTGAGTGAAAAGACCTATTTTCAAATCCCGTAACTGTGCAGACCTGGAACTGGCTGACAGGCCTTTCCGGTCGACCGAGTCGGTCGACCGCTCCATGGCCGGTCGATCTCGCGGTCGACCGACGTGCACAGACTTGTGCACGTCTGGCAGCACAGTGGCCAGTCGACCGGGACGGTCGACCGCTGGAGACTGCGGTGCTCACGGGTAGATTCGGTCGACCGGGCCGGTCGACCGCAGAGCCCCAACGGTCGGATTTTTGACCGTTGGCGGTCGACCGACCCGGTCGACCGACTGTACTGACAGAACCCAACGACTAGTTTTCTGGCAGCCTATAAATTGGGGTTTTGTCATTGTTTTCAATACAAGATTTTTGGAGACCTTAGAGCCTGTTTTCTCATATTCATTTCAGAGGTTTTTCTCCACAAAAATAGTGAGCTAATACTTCCAATCAAAAGGGAAGATTTTATAAGAGTGTAAAAGTGATTTCTTGAGATTTTCACCAAGATTCTTTCCTTGCTTTCTCACACAAACACTTGAGCATCCATTGAGCTATTCATCCTATAGGTGTTGTAGTGAGAGTTTTTGTAGGTGATCAAGTGTTTAGATCACCAAGATTTCATCTTGTTCTTTGAGGAGACGGGCAAGTGTGCTCGTGGTTGTTTAGGGTTCGGGTGCGAACTCTTGTAGCTTGAGGTGCGGCCTCGACGAGCCGATGGGCTTGTGGTGTGTAAGGGACTAGAGAGTCCAAGGGCTTGTAGGTGTTGCGGCACCAAGGAGAGATCCGGTTGGATCGTGCATAGTGGAATCCTTCGTGTGTCGAAGGCGGGGATGTAGAGCAAGTGTGCTCGAACCTCGAAACATACCCTTGTGTTTGCGATTGCTCTTTCTCTCTCTCTTGTCTCTTATTTATATCTTGCATTCAATTATTGTCTATCTTTATATGCATGATATTCACTTGTGCTCATATTTGCTATACTTGCTTGGGATTGTTGTTAACACTAGTATTCAACCAAGAGAGCCAACGCGGCACCTCAACCCATTCAAGGGGAATCTAGAGGAGCTTGTCCAGAGCCTCGCAAGGGGAATTCGGCAACACTCTTGTGTTATACATAAGTGTTTAATTAAAAGAAGTTTTATTTGGTCATCTTAGTTTTAATTCCGCATTATTTGTTCATAAGTGACCATTAGATTAGCCATCACCTATTCACCCCCCCTCTAGGTGAACTTACAATTGGTATCAGAGCTAGTGCTCTTGATATTGGGTCTAACAACCTAAGAGTTAAAGATCCTCTTTTAGGCTAATCACAAGATTTGTACACACACCATGGACTTCATGTCACCACCCACCTTTGACATCCTTAACATCCAAATTTGGAAGGTTAAGATGTCATTGTACCTTAAAGCCTTAGGATTTCATGTCTATCTTGTCACTACTAATAATGCTTATTCTTTAGATGGTAAGAACATTGAGGCTAATGCAAAAGCCCTTCATGCTATCAAGTCAACCCTAAATGATGATTATTTATCTAGGGTTTCTAATGTTGAATCGGCTTTTGTAGCTTGGAACATCATCACCTCCCTTGGCGAAAAGGACCTATACTATGCGGGGAGCGATTCGGACGTTGGAAGCGACATCTCCAACGTATGCTATATGGTCAAAGGGGATAACCCCCTTGAGGTAAACTCCGAATCCGAGGATGAGGATGTTAATATGTCATATGATGAGCTTACTACCTTTTGTCATCTATTGCTTGAAAAGTATGACATGATTAAGAAAGAAAATAAAAATTTGAAATAGAATATTGCTTGCATGCATGTAGAACAAGACTCTTTTAAATCTAACATTGCATGTTTAGAAAAGGATAACAAAAATTTGAAAAAGAATTTTGATGCCATGCTTAATGAAAAAGATTCTTTAGAAAATAAAATGGCATGCTTAGAAAAGGAAAACAATGATTTGAAAAATGAAAATGTTTCCCTCATGTCAAAATTGAATGATTTATGTGAAAGGAACACTACTTTGAAAAATAAGATTGATTTGGTGGAAAAACAAAGAGAAGTTGTTTTTCAAGAAAATAAATCTTTGAAAAGAAAAATTTGTGAAAAAGAAAAAGATTTTGTTTCACAAAAGAAGAAGAAAAATGATTCTTTATCTCATCATGCTTTTCATGCCACCACTAATGAGATTAAAGATTTGAAAAATAAAATAGATAGTTTGAGCTCTAATTTGAGCACATGTGCATTCAATCATACTAAGTTGGAGTCAATGTTTTCAAAGAAACAAACTCCATCCATTCATGCACATCATCATGCTTATGTTGCACAACATGATCACACTCCTACACATAAGCATACTAAGGTGTACACATGTACACATTGTGGCCGCAAAGGTCATTTAGCAAAATATTGTTTTGATAAGAAACCTCATTTATATTTTGCTAAGTATAAAAGATTTTGGGATCCTTACAATAAAGCTAACCCCAAAGGACCCAAGAAAGTATGGGTACCAAAACCCCCACCCTTTGATTTTGATGTAGGTGAGGGCTCTCACAAAACGTGAGAGGATTGGTGCCTTGATAGCGGATGCAATGGACATGATGGACAAACTTTTGGATGCATTGCTATCAAGGAGATTTTGGTGGGAAAGACCACCATGCTATGGAGCTTTGGAGTTGGTAACAATTTCTAAACTCCTACTTTTTATGTACGTGCTTTTACTTATGTCATATTCATAAGCATGTTCATGATTTTATTTGATTTGTGCTTCATGTGGTATTTACATGCTTAGATGTAGAATGTATCAAACTTGCTTTTATACATATATAAATAGTGAACTACAATTGACTCATATATATTTTGAACTTCATGCTCACTTGTATCCACTATATGCATATGTATAGACTAGTTTTGATGATTCTCCGTTATACATGTTTTACCTATTTTATGTTCCACTTCATGTATATGCATGTTTAATTCAAATCTAATAAATATACATGTATACCCGTGAGTCTCTTGCATTCATGCAAATACATTTGTTAGACTCTTTTAATATTTGGGATATGTATGCGTATTGTTAGATTTGTATAATTCATACATATACCATGAAGATTGTAATTCTTATGAAAAATGATTTTGAGTTGATTTGTTTTGATAAAAATAATTTTTATGTGTTTTTCAATAAAAGTTTTAGTCATATTTGATTTGAGCTTCATTGACGATTTTCATGAAGATACCTTTTACATAACTTTTGATCACTCACTTTTTAAGAAAATAGATAATATTGAGCTTTATGGAATATGACTGCTTGAACTTTATGTATTTAGTATTATTCATGAAAAACATATGATCTTATATTCTTTAAGGATCTTTAACTAGTTTGTCAAAAATCCATTTAAACTAGTTATCTATTCTTAAATTGATGCACATGATTCTATTTCTTGTATGATCTCAAAATTTACTTACACTTCATGATTTGAATATTAGTTTAAATGTTAGTTTCTGTCAACACTTGGATTTATACTTGTACACATTATGGACCACAAATAAATCTATATATGATTGGATTTGATTGCTTATTTGTGCCATTAAGTGTGCTAGTATAGCTCAGTTTTGATGATCGTTACATTTTTAAACTTGTATTCCCATTTTGGACTTATGATTTGACCATGTGCTTTTCATTTCATGTATATGTTTATTTTGCCAAAACATTAAGATATACATGGATACCTCTTGAGTCATTTGCCTTTCATGCAAATCTATAAATGGACTCAGTTGTGTTTTAAGGATGTGTATGTATACTTAATGTCTTGTCAAAACATACATATATCTTGAAATATAAATTTTTGTTTTTAATAAAAATTTTGTAATTTTTTAATAAAATTTTTGTGATGGATTTCATGATTTCAAAATTTTAAGGAATATTGAGTTTTATTGCTATTTTTCATGATACCATATTCCACATAACACTATCACACTCACTTCTTTTTGATATGGACTTTATGAATAGAGTGCTTTTTAGTGCCTTGTGTTTCATTGATATTTCATGAAAAACTTTTGACTTATTCCTTGATTGAAGGATTCCGTACTAGTTGTTAAACACCTTCATTTAACTGGTTCGAATTCTTCATGTGGTAGATTTTATGATATATACACTTAAGCTTAATTTTCAATTGGTATCATTAGATATTTTCAATTGGTATCAATTTGATTCATGTTGTATATACTCATATTTTGTTCTTTCATGTATGTATGCATCTACTTCAATTGATATTATCTTTTCATACATATATGTGATCTTTTGTGCTTGATTTACACACGTATATTATATACTATATGTTTGCTTATCAAGATTTTGGTTTTAAAAAAAAAAAATATTTGATATGAACTTGTGTTTCGTATTGCCTATATGCAAGGAGAGCTTAACATCTCTCTTACATATAGATTCATGTTGAGTGTATTGTGTATTGAGGAGCTTAACATCTCTTCTTTATATGGTACACGTGTGTAGGGGGAGCTTCACATCTCCTCTTATGCATTACATAATATGTGTTATGTGAGTTAGGGCTTGTCATCCCTTCTTCATGTAATGCATATGTGTAGGGAAGTTAACTTAGCGTCTTCCTCTTCATGAATGTATATCGCATATAAATCTTATTGATTGATTTGATTTTACCCTCCTTGATTTCCTTATTTTTGACAAAAAGGGGGAGAAAATTTGTTTGATGATTTGAACTTTGAACCCTTTGTTGATGATTGACAAAAGGGGGAGAAATATTTGAGTTATATGCATGATTTCCTTAAGGGGAGAAGTATTTGTTCCTTACTTAAGGAGGAGAAAGATTTTGAGATTTTGAGTTTTTATACTTGTGCTTAATCTCATGCATAACAATAATATAACAAGATAAAAGCTTGAGAAAAAGATTTGTGCATTCATTTGCATACATATTTATGTGCTTTAATGTCATATCTATTTATTTCTAGTGATGCATGAGTTAAGGGGGAGCTTCTTTGAAGCTTTACTTTAATCCATGCATATATAACTTCATGAGTTTTGTCATCATCAAAAAGGGGGAGATTGTTGGCCCAAAGGCTTATCACTCTAGTTTTGATGATGATCAACTCATGTAGTTATATTTGCTAATGATCTTGTTTAATTAGTGACAGATTCTTTATCAAGATCTTAGTAGGTGCAAAGTTCAACAAAGGATTAAATGTCAAGATTTGGAGCTAGCACGGGGTGATCCAAGGAGCTTTGGATCAAGCTTGGACCAAGTCAAGAATATGAGAAGCCTTCAAGTGAAGACTTCAAGAAGTTGAAGACTTGTGTCTAGGTATAAGATTTTTATTTGTTTTAGATAAAAATGTAAAGGATAGAATAGTTGGTGGATTGCTCAAGTTATATCACACACACACTCTTGATAGAACTCTTGATAGGATAAAAGATTTCTATGTCTTAGAAAAGAATTTTTATTTTGGAAAAAGATTTTTTCTTTGTGACAAAATATCTACTTTGGTTTTTGGTATTTCTATTATACTCATCTTTAACCAAAACCAAGTTATATGCTTAATGACAAAAAAAAAACATAGATATATCATTATGATTGTGTAGTGGATCATATCCATACACACTATACTTTAAATGAACTCAAATATCTTGTTTTTGTATTTTGTGAAGTTATGGAAAAACAAGTTTTAGAAAAACATATTTTTAGAAAAACAGTTTTTATTGTGATTAAAACTATTTTTTAGATTTACTGTGAATTTATGGGATTTTTATTGAGTGAAAAGACCTATTTTCAAATCCCGTAACTGTTCAGACCTGGAACTGGCTGACAGGCCTTTCCGGTCGACCGAGTCGGTCGACCGCTCCATGGCCGGTCGATCTCGCGGTCGACCGACGTGCACAGACTTGTGCACGTCTGGCAGCACAGTGGCCGGTCGACCGGGACGGTCGACCGCTGGAGACTGCGGTGCTCACGGGTAGATTCGGTCGACCGGGCCGGTCGACCGCAGAGCCCCAACGGTCGGATTTTTGACCGTTGGCGGTCGACCGACTGTACTGACAGAACCCACCGACTAGTTTTCTGGCAGCCTATAAATTGGGGTTTTGTCATTGTTTTCAATACAAGATTTTTGGAGACCTTAGAGCCTGTTTTCTCATATTCATTTCAGAGGTTTTTCTCCACAAAAATAGTGAGCTAATACTTCCAATCAAAAGGAAGATTTTATAAGAGTGTAAAAGTGATTTCTTGAGATTTTCACCAAAGATTCTTTTCTTGCTTTCTCACACAAACACTTGAGCATCCATTGAGCTATTCATCCTATAGGTGTTGTAGTGAGAGTTTTTGTAGGTGATCAAGTGTTTAGATCACCAAGATTTCATCTTGTTCTTTGAGGAGACGGGCAAGTGTGCTCGTGGTTGTTTAGGGTTCGGGTGCGAACTCTTGTAGCTTGAGGTGCGGCCTCGACGAGCCGGTGGGCTTGTGGTGTGTAAGGGACTAGAGAGTCCAAGGGCTTGTAGGTGTTGCGGCACCAAGGAGAGATCCGGTTGGATCGTGCATAGTGGAAATCCTTCGTGTGTCGAAGGCGGGGATGTAGAGCAAGTGTGCTCGAACCTCGAAACATACCCTTGTGTTTGCGATTGCTCTTTCTCTCTCTCTCTTGTCTCTTATTTATATCTTGCATTCAATTATTGTCTATCTTTATATGCATGATATTCACTTGTGCTCATATTTGCTATACTTGCTTGGGATTGTTGTTAACACTAGTATTCAACCAAGAGAGCCAACGCGGCACCTCAACCCATTCAAGGGGATCTAGAGGAGCTTGTCCAGAGCCTCGCAAGGGAATTCGGCAACACTCTTGTGTTATACATAAGTGTTTAATTAAAAGAAGTTTTATTTGGTCATCTTAGTTTAATTCCGCATTATTTGTTCATAAGTGACCATTAGATTAGCCATCACCTATTCACCCCCCCTCTAGGTGAACTTACATAGTTTGCCATTCTGAAGTGAGAACAGAGGCAGTGCGAGTTTCTTTTTCTAGTGGATACAAATAGGATTCAGATTCTATTCAATGAAAATTTATTTCTAAAGTTTAAAGGATCTAGAATTCTTCTAGATCAAGGAGATTAATTCCTACAGGGATTGATCAAGTTCTTCAAGCATCCAATGATCAAGATCATTTCATAGTTTGAATATGATTTGTATTATAAAACTCTATGAATAAAGAAGGTAACCTAGTATATTGTAACATGAAAGGTGAAGACAAAGCCAAGAAAGAGAGGAAGGTGACAATGCAAAGAGAGAACATATACTTTTGTTATCTTGTGAGATTCCAAGGGGAAGGCGAATAATCTTGTGAGAATTAGATCACTTATACCAAGTTTATTAATAAAACTTTCTTAAGTTCTCTCTCCGTGAACATAGGCCAAGTTTGGACCGAACTACGTTAAATATTCGTGCTCTTTTCTACTCTTTTGTCTTGGTAATGTTAGTTTGCTCTACAATAATTTTTTTGTAAGTATTACATATTTTCATGTTCTGCAAACGATCACGATCTTGGGCATGCACAACAATTAGTATCATAACCCGATTGTTGGTCTCAATAATTGGTATTATAGTTGTCGTGTCATAACAAGACTCAAATTAGGCTCAACTCAATTTCCCATTGCTGACATACGAGGTACATTCCCCTCCATCTGGCTTCTCAAAATCTAAGTATGCGTCTGAATAACCTAGAGGGGGTAAATAGGTGATGTGCTAATCAAACGTGAAAATTAAAACTTAATTAACAATCTAACTCAACCAAGAAATGAAGCTGTATACCCGGTATTGGGCTCTGAACTTCTCTCGTGATCCTTTTAAAATAAGAGTTGAGGTGCATATTTATTTTCTTAGTTTAAATGAGTGAAAGCATATAAAATAATATCAAGCATAGATAATAAGCAAGTAAAAGCATGTAAGATATAAATAAGAATAAGTAGAGTTAAATTGAGAGAGAAAAGCAATCACAAACACGAAAGAATTGTTTGGAGGTTTGAGCAACTTGCTCTACGTTCACGCCTTCACTGCAAATGAAGGATTTCTACTATGCACGATACTGTAATATCACTCAATACCGCAACACTTATAAGCTTCTTCAAGAAATCTTGGACCTGCAAGTCCCTCACTCGTTCCCGCAAGAACCAAACACACAAGCCCGTAAGCTCGATCGGGGCCGCAATCTCCAAACACTTAATACAATAATTTGAAACAACTTGTGATAAACACTTGACCACAAACAAAACTCTCCTACAAACTCCAACTTATAGAATAGATAAGAATTAAAAACTCAAGTGTGGGTGAGAGAAATCTTGAGATTTGAAATTGAAAAACCCAAGAAAAAATTTCACAAAAGTGTTAGAGTTGAACACATGAAAATTTTGCAAAACTTAATTTTCTCTTTATTTTCTTGATACAAAAACATCTCTAATATCTCCTATATAAAGGAGAAGGATAGAGACCAAAACTCAGTAAATCCAGCAATGAAAAATATGATAAAAATATGAAATAAATATTAAAAATGAATCTAGATAGGTTTACACCAGAAAATAGTCATTGGGAGACAAAACAAACAAGTTGGCTGCCTGGCTGTCGATAACTATACATGACGTCGACATCTATACATGACTGTTGACAGGCATGACTGTAATGGTCACATTTTTCAAAAACTATACAATACTTGTAGACATTCAAGTGTGGTTGTCGACAATCCAGTGTGGCTGTCGATAAACTGAGACAGACTCAGTCTCTATTAGACTGACTGTTGATAACAAACTCTGGCTATCGACAGACTGAGCTCAGGCTCAATTCTGTTGAACTTCCTGTCGACAACAATGAGAGGTTGTTGACACTTGAGTTGCACTCAGTTTTGTGCATGCCAGTATCAACAGTGGACATCAGCACATAGCTGTCGACTGTCCTGTTCTCTGGACAGTTAAACTTTTAATTTAAAATATATTTTGTAAAAAGTAAAATATATTATTTAAAGTATAAAAAACTCTTTTCAAATTCTAATATGTATGCACAACTCTAATATACTATAAACCGATATAAACTTGTTTTTGAAATTTTCTTGTCATAAAATCAATCCTTTAATAAAACTAAAACTTTAGCCTGTGTGTGTGTGTGTAAGAGCTTACGCACTCCAATCTAATCTAAACTTTACAAAACTTTTAAATACTTACAAACTCTTGAAACAAGTCTTCATTTTGATCTTCATCTTCAATTTTACTTGATCTAAACTCTTGATTTCTTGAACTTGACTCCTTCTTGAGTGCTTGATATAATTTTTTGCTTGAGCTTTTAAATCAATACTTTAGCTTCAAAACTTGATTTTGAGTCTTTTGTTGAAGTTAAATACTTGAATTAAAATCTTTCTTAAAAATTTGAAACTTAAACATGCAAGATCATTAGTACTATAATTACATGAGTTAATTATCATCAAAACTAGAGTGATGGGCCTTTGAGCCAATAATATCTTGTCAACTTGCTCAAAACATTGCCAATCCAAACACCTCAAAGGGCCCACTTGGCAGATAGAAAAGAGGATGAAAAACTGACAATAGGGCCTATGCTGTCAGTTTTTTTGCCCTTTTCCACTGATTTTGCAGGGAAAGAGAAAAGGATTAAATGCTGACATCAACGCCTTTTTCTTGATTTCTGATTTTTGCAAACAAATAGAATTTACTGTTGAATTGAAAAACTGACAGTAGAGCCTACTTTATCTAACTTTTCTACCTAGGTCTTTGCAATTCAAACAGGCCCAAAGGCTACTGCACACAGCTCAAGGTCCAACTTGCTCAGAAAACAAAACAAACCTAAAGAAGAAAACTAATTCAAATAGTAATCTGCTAGAATACAGAGAAACTAGAAGCTACAGATCTTCACGTGAGATTCCTATGCACACACGATGCAGTTGGAAACTGCATCAGCTCTCATAAAGACACCAACTTGGAGTTGGGGGACCTCATCATCTTCTTGAACTGCTCTCTCACAGAAAAGACAGACAAAGAGGCAACGTTTTTTTCTAATGGACATGAGTAGAAATATTTCTAGGAACCTTTGTTCTTGAAATCAGAGTAGAGGTAAATTGTAGAAAAGCCCTTTGTATTATTATAATTTCCTAAAAAACCATCCTTTATTATTGAAATAAAGTAGAAATCTCCTTATAATATTACATGGAAGCTTTCTATTGAATTTTATAATATAAAAATGGTTTCTACTCATTTCCATAGTACATGAGTATTTTACTAAACTATGATATAATATGTGGGTCTGTGGGAGAAAGTGTAAAATCTTATTAGTAGAGTTTTTTAAATCATCGGAGAAGATAGCGCATAGATCGAAGTTCAATGGAGCTTGATTGAAGACCAAACACAGCTGAAGACAGGAGACCGGTCAACTGCCTAGTCAACCGGACATGCACAACATGCACATGGGAAAGAAAGAGAAACAGTGATCGACCACTAGAAGAAATAGCAACAGCATGGAGCGTTGGTCGACCGCCCGGTCGACTAATTGAGATTCAACATAACACAAGTTTTTTGGGCTTTGCCTAGCGGTCGACCGAGCGATCGACCACAGTAAGGAGCCAGTCAACTGAATGGTGACCGTAACAAAGAGCCGATCGACCACCGATCAATCGGGACTTATTCTGGGCAAAATTGAGCAAATCCCTATTCTGATTTAGAATTCATTTTTAATCCGAATTCAATTTATTGGTTTTCTTTTCTTCAGGAATTCTCTACCTATATATTGAGGTGTATTGTTCCCATGTATTGTATCACGAAATTGATTGATTAATAAGATCTCTCTCCCTTTCTGCGCTGAGGATGTAGACAATTATTGAACCTCGTTAAATTTGTGTGTTCTTACTTTCTTTCTTTGTTTGCTTAATTCGTGCAATTTGTGACTATTCTCTAGTGTTGTTGTTCTCTATTGCTGGGATTCCAACAAGTGGTATTAGAGCTTTCTGAATTCGATGGGAAGTTTCATTCGAGTGAAGCAAATCGCTTTGGAGATTGTCTACTATAATGCCCTACCCCACCGGGTACGGAGATGATACTGTGACATACATATGCAGGATGAAAACACCCTCATATACATACACAAAGCATCAGTATAGGCAGGAATCAGAGTATGAAAGCATAATGATAATATACATTTCAACAAAATCAGTACAAATACATTATTATTACAGAGCGTGATCCAATATTACCAGAATATTACATCACTAGAGAGCATAAAATATGATTTACAAAGTGAGATACAAGGTAAAAAAATTGATAGATGCTCACAAGCAGCAACAGAGAATCTTGAGAGCCGATCAAGAGGGGGCTGGCTGAAAAGAACTACGGATAATCTGCCACTGATCTACCACACTTCCTTTGCGCACTCTTATCTCCACAGAAAGGTCCACGATCCAAACTTCGGGATTTGGACATGCAGGTCCAGGGGTTGTCAGAAAGTAACCAACTTGTACGTAAAATTAAGCTAAGTGGCGTGCATAAGCTATCACTCGTGTATCAATAAATATCACTCGCATATCGATAAATTTGAATCAGGAAAACATATACCAAAAATCGTGCCATAAGTACATGCACACACAAACATGTAATGAAGCAATCAAGTCAAGCAAATATGGGCAAAATTAGTTGTACAAGCTCAGTTGCGGATTCATGAGATGAGTACTTTGAGGGGATAATCTAAACAAAGAAACCCTCATATATATACCTTATACCTCATGTCACCATCGCCGAAGTTTATACAACCCGAGTTGTCCAGATTATTATATTAGTATATTATATTATCATAGTAATGTAATTCAAGTATGTAAGTCAGGAGTTATGAGATTCAATAACACAAATATCATTTCTAGCAGGCGGCAGGCAGGATAACTTAATTATATAACAATAGTAATAATTAGTATTGTACCCTCGACCCTAGACTTACGTGTCACAGTATTAGTAATCGATACAGTGTACGTATTTAATTGACCTTCCTGGTAGGCAGATAGAATTGATTTCAACCCTAATATTTTGGATTTTTCTAAAGTTTTTGGAATTTTTTTATTATTTTGAAAAATCTCAAAATTCGGTGTCGACTAATACTGATAATTGACTCCATATTTTGTTTAATTTACAAAAAGAGTTGAATTTTTAGAATCTGCTTTCATATTATTCCTCCAGATAATATTTGCTATTTTATAAAAAAATTTTAGAATCGTTCTGAATTAGTTCAATTTTGTCCAATTAAATAATAATAAATAATTCACTTTTTTCTTTTCTTCTTCTTATTTTCCCTATCTTCTTTCCCAAGCCATCACCTCTCCCACTGACATACCCACTACCTCTTCTCTCTCTCTTTAATCTCTTCTGTCTCTTTTTCTTTCTCCCCTACTTTTCTCTCTTTTTCTCTCTTTCTATATCTCTCTATAACTCACTCTTCCTCACTCTCTCATAACTCACCTTCACCACTCTCTCTTCCCTGGACCCAGAACATCATCTGACAGTCGTCGCCACTGACCGGTAACACTTGGACCACCAGACCCCCTCCTCTCACTCCATCTTTCACTCCTCTACCTCTTCTCTTCTTTTTCTTCTTCTTCTTCTTCTACTCCTCCCCCCACCTTACTTATGCCTCCACTGGCCCTATACTGCCACCGCGCTACCCTGGCACCGCCCGAACCACCCCAGCCCTAGCCTCATCACCCCAACCTACGACCCACTTCCCCTTCTTCTTCTCCCTATTTCTCCCTCTCTTTCTCCTCTCTCCTTGCTGGCTGGCCGACCAAACCCTGCCAGCCAGTCGTTGCCACCCCCAGCTGCACAGCCTCCGTCGTGACCATCGTACCCCATCACTGTCACTTCCCTGCTTCCTCCTCCTCTCTCTTTTCTGCTCTCACTCTCTCTAATGAATCCAAAGTCCAAACCTAATAGCCTATTAACTCACACCCAAACCCAAAAACCTAAAAACCTATTCACTTAAGTTAATTGGGTCTGGTTGTGGATCTAAACCCGACCCGTTAGCAACTCAAAACTCGATTCATTATTAAAGGTTTACATGAAACTCCATAACAATTTAGATATTTACATTTTAAACCTTTTTATTTCATATCTAACTAATTTTTATTCATAGTGTTCAGGCGGAGTCTGATCTGGACTATTCTCAAGTCGTTGCGATTGTAAGAATATGAGCTATATCCCTGTAATAGCTATATGAGTATTTTTTGTTTGTAAATTATATTTCAATAATGTGTTAAATAATAATTAATTTATCACATTGTATTTACCATTTAATAAATCATGTAATTATAGTTATTATCAATAAATTATTTAAATGGTAAAACACTTTAATTAAGATAAGATTGTATGTTTTCTTAAACATCTAAATAAAATAAAAGTGTATTGTGATTCATCATTTAAATATAAAATATAAATGATTATTATACATTAGTGATTATCAGACTGTAAATTAAAGAACACCTAGATTAATAAATAAATAAATTATTTTAATATGATTGTGAAGAGTTTGAAAATAGTAATTATAAATAATTACTTTGTATCGATCATGTTAATAATATTGACCTAGTTATAACAAATATTAATTAACACCACTTCATCATACTTATCATGTTACTATTACTTGATTCATGAGAATAAACACTGATACATCGGATATTGGTATATATATTCTTGTATCACTTTATACGAGTTACCGTTACTTGCTTATTCATGTACTTCCATTCACGGATACTGCATTACAATAGACACTATTATTTCATATACCTGATTCATCGTTATACGAACACTCTAGTACACTAAATAGTGTTATTTTCGGTATCTCTATAATAGTCATACGGATACTTTATTACACTGGACTCTGTTATTTCATGTTCTTATATTATAGTTACATAGATACACCCAAGTATATGATATGACCATTTTTTGTATCACTAATATTGATATAGCATTCTTATTACATGGATTCACATGTATGCATGCTCTGATTGTTCATGTATCACTGTTACATGAATTATTGTTATTAGAATATTCTTGTATTATCGTTACATGAATACATCATAAATACAGTACATGCTTGTTTCCTGTATCACAGTTACATAACTGTTTCTCGTATTCCTGATAATGATATGACACTCTTGTCTCATGGTTATATGACCGTTTCCCGTTTCTCGTTTCCCGTTACTTGGACAGACCGACAGCTGATCTAAGATGAGCGAAACTAAGTGTCACACGGTAGTGCCACATTACAACTATACATGGTGGGGGCCACCTCTTGAATCTGTGGGGGCCAACTGTAGAATCCCCACCTCCACCTGATGCTGGGCGATGAGGATGTCTCCAGTGCTCTTGTTATAGATATTGTTATTGACCAGATTCAATATTCATGTTACCTGGTACATGTTATAGCACGGTCATGCTGACATACGGTAGAAGTGTGTGGAATTAAATGCTATACGGAATAAAGTGCCACACGGAATAAAGTGCCACATCACATACGTGATGGGGGCCACCTCTTGAATCCGTAGGGCCCACCTCTTGAATCCCACATTGCGAGGTGTTGGCTGGATGGAGGCATCCTTAGTGCACTAGTTATTCAGACTCAGTTCATGATACATTTAATAATTTAACAATGATAACGTCAGGAACGCTTGCTATTTGGGCACTCTCTCGTTCAGATAATGGTACCTGTATGCCATGTTCGGATAAGTTCGGCTGGAGTACGAGCTTCAGTATGAACTGCCAGTGGTATGGGGATACTGAAAGTGATTGATTAAAATATCAGGCGAAGCTGATTCTTATTATTGTATAAATAACATGACTTGCTCGATACATGTATATTATTATTCATTTATATTTGTTACACTTCCTGATATTTTATTCATCACCATGTCACATGTATACCTTGCACTTCATGTGGATATATATTATTCATGTCCACGTATACTATGCATTACATGTATTTTTTGTTTCATGTATTCTCTGTAAACACATTATTGCTGTATAATCATAACACTATAGTATGATTGTTTTGCGTACTTTATGTATAACTGTTCCTATTAATCATGATACCATCATGCTACTGTTACTATTAGTTTAAATAATAAATATAAAATAATAAAACTTGATTTATCTTACTTAAACAAATTGATTTTATTGGTATAACATAATAATATAAGGTTTGATGATATATAAGACTCTTCCCGATATATTAATTGATATTAATGTTACACAATTGGATAATGTTATAGAACTAACACCGTTGTAACATGCTAGGCATTTATAATGTTATACTGCTAATATAATACTTGTCTATTTTGTATCACTGGTATTTACCATATATTATTATAGTATCATGATTGTACTATTATTATAGTATATATTACTGTTTTCTTCATTTTACCACTCACTAGATTGCTTTCTGACGACCCTGCGTTTGCATGCCTGATTGGAGATCCGAGATATCGTAGCACCTATATTTCACAGAATATTAGTAAGAGGCTCAATGCTTTTATTATTCATAGGTATCTTTCTTATTTTATCCTTATTTCCTTATTAGTTCTTGTTTCTATCTCTATCACGATCACTGACCCTCTTTTCCAGGTATTCTTGTACTAATTAGCTGGATTTATATCATGTATATTGCATTTATTTCCCTGTATGTGTAGCGGGGTATTTTTCATACGTTTACGTGTTGCTGACTCTTGTCGCGTCCCCCTTATAGTGTATTTTGAGAAGCGGGGCATGACAAGTATCACTTGTCATTTGATTATTTCCCTCCATTATCCTATACCACTAGCAGTTCATATCAGAGTTTGTACTTCCTGTAGAATTCATCCAAACTGATGTATGGATACCATTATTCGAATGAGGGAGTGACTGAATAACATCCACTCCTGACATTATTATTATTATTAGGTAATTAAGTTATATCAGGTCCATGATAATATGTTGTGTCATAAGCATACAAGTGTGGGCAAAACTGATTGTACAAACTTAATTAACAAATTCATGAGCTCAGTACGTCAAGGGGATAATCTAGACAAGAAACCCTTATATATAAATGTATATATATCATATCACCATCACCTGAGTTTATACAAGCAGAGTTGCCCTCAAAATACTACAGTTACACCATTAGGATTGTTCGTTATTTAATTATCCAATAATAATCGTCTGATATTTCAATCATCCCCCTGCTAGTGCCTCAGAACACTAACAGTCCATACTATGGCTTGTACTCCAGTAAAACTTATCCGGTCTGATATGTGACTAGCAGTATCCTAACAAAGGAGAGATCAAATATCACACATTTCTAATATTATTATTGTGTACCGTGTTAAAAAATTTCTCTGCACACAAAAATAGAGAAGAAAAACTACCGTTAGTAAATTAAAAATAATTACCGTCCCTCCACAGTAACGAAGCCAAAATTTGATCGAGGTGAACCTATAGAAAAATAAATTTTAGAATTGATATATTAAGATGTGCTAATTTCCTCAATACTACCACTATAGCAGGTGGCTCCACAAGGAGGGAATGCGATATAAGCATTTCAGTATTTTTTTATATTTACTAAATTTAGTTAAAAGTTTCTTCTTATTTTGAAACACAAAAAAAAGAAAAAGAGTTAAATTAAAAAAGTAGAAGATAAAAAAAGAAGATGGTGTTGGTGTTTAAGTTATGAAGAACTAAGTTAAAAGAGAAAAAAAATGAAGAAGGGTTTTTTTTTTATAAAAATCTTTTTAAACTAAGAAATTAAAAGAAAGAAAGAAGACAAAAGTATACTTATCTCTTTTGGCTGATTACTTACCTCATATCATTGGCGACAACTTTACCTTAATTTGGAGGCAATCGACACATAACCCATAGAGCTGATTCGACTCTCTTTCACATTGCATCATCAAGACAACACAAGCATGAAGTGATACAGATTGAGACTAAAACCCATCGTCATGATTTATCGGTGGCACTCGCAAAGACAAGGCGACTCTGATGCTATCAGGCTCACTTGGATTGCTATTTATACCAAAAGAAATAAGGAAAAACAACAACAAGAAGAAAATAAATAAACTTCGATTAAATTGAATAACAATAAAAAAATAAGAAGATTACATTTAGTATCACTCTAAATACATTTTTTCCTCTTCTTCTCTCATAAATCTCTTCTCTAATCTAAGTTTACAAATAAACAGAAAACTACATTAAAATTAAAAAAATCTAAGTTAAACTAGAGTAAGAATCCTAATCCTAACTCTCCACTCTCTTGCCATCTGCCTTCAGAACTAGTGGTATTTATAGGAATTGGAGGGAGGAAAGCGCGCTTGTGGATGATACCAAAACGCTGGCCTAATGACCTCTACCTGGCCATTAGGCTAGATCCTGAGCGCGCGGATCTCCCTTCTGTTGTTATCCTATTGTATATAGATAGGATCTCCTCTAGGCTTCTGGATTTGCAATTATCTCCATTGATTCTTCAAGCTAAAAGAATAAATCCAAATAAATTCGAATTAAATGGGATAGATTTGGGATTATCCTCTCCTTCTCCATTAATCATCACCTGCACAAATTTGACATTAAGACAAGTTAATTGCAGAGTTTATTACACAATAAATGTGATAATGTAATAATAGATATGCATATACGTGTACAATCACACCCCCACCTATCTTTTGCTCGTTCTCGAGCAAAACAAGAAACTCAATGTTAATCACTTTCTGATGTTACACGACTGCACTGAGCATGTGCAGCAAGCCTTTAAACCTTTAGGTTACTCCTAGAAGTGGAGTTATATCTCCTGAGGCTTTTCAGTGAATTACACCAATAGAATCCATAAAGAAAGAAAAACAAAATATAAGCATTTTAGAAAAGTTATTTTGAAAGAGAAAATATTTGAAGTATTCTTACAAAAATCAAGTAACCTATAAGTCTTAGGATCACCAAACTATTCATTCCTAAACTTAATCTCTATTCAAAAACTTGTTATCAATCAAGATAAAGATTAAATTGTATTTCTCATCATATGTACCTTTGTGACCGTGAATATTTGACTCGGATTTTTCAACTCCAACTCTTATGTATTATTTTATATCTTATGATGTTAACATCCCTTAATTTATTAGGCTTTCTACTTCGCCCATATAACGAGTCTGTAGTCAGTGACTCTCAAATCAGACGGTCTTAGGGTACCGGTGAGAAAACATTCCAAGGACTTAAGGACTCGAACAAATAAGGCCACAAAACTAAAAATTTTATTTATAATATGAATCACTTTCAGTCATGAATGCTTATGCTTTATGAGGCACAAATACCCAACTTAATCAAAGGATTTTTGGTATATATTTTTTTTCTTTTTTTATAAGGCACAAGAGTCTTTGTTTTTGAACTCTAAGTGTGTAAGTACATAAAGTTTGCATATTTTATCAAGACAAAAATTAAGACTAAATTACTTTTTCAATATTTCTTCCTAAACTAGAATTTTAACAAATAATCTTATTTTGACCAAGTATAAGAAATTCTAATTATGATTTTCTTGTTCCTTAAAATTAACTTGATTTCTTACAAAAATAGGTGAAATATTGTTTCCCTTTTAAAAAAGTTGTAAAGAAAAGAAAATATTTTTTTAAAGATAAAACCTATATGTTTGTAAACCCTCCTCCACACTATCTCATGCATTGTCCTTATTGTATGAATGAATGCATATATGCATGAAAAAGAAGAAAGAGAAGGAAAATAGTTACCTCAAGGTAATGGTTCCAGTAGTGGTCGGATTGAGGCAAGCGTTGCCACTCAATCTAAATAATGTGGTAGTTGGTGAAACTCATATTTGACCTTTTTTCTATTTACATTGTTATTATCTCCAAGTTGATTAGGATCATGCAAGATCCTAACATGAAATTATCCTGGTTACATGACCATTTTGGAATATCGTCTCAGAATCATAAT
This sequence comes from Agave tequilana, assembly GCA_038442645.1. Lineage (NCBI taxonomy): Eukaryota > Viridiplantae > Streptophyta > Magnoliopsida > Asparagales > Asparagaceae > Agave > Agave tequilana. Next base: position 129,992 of record JAVJIF010007507.1, read on the forward strand.
ATTAAACACCTTGTTCCAACAATAATTGTGGTTCGGTGGAGTGGTTGATTTGGGTTCAAGAATGAAAAGAACGGGAACTAATATACACTCGGGAATATGATTCAAATCAAGTTTAGGTTCGAGAGTCGGGTTTGGTTCAAGAGTTGGATCCAAATCAAAGAATTAAAGTTCACATTCATGATCTATCAATGGAACGTGACTATTTAAATTGGTGGTTCATATTCAAAATATACAGGCACGGAAGTAGTGCTGGCTCGAGCATTGGGTCAAATCGAGTAAGGATACCGGAGTCAACATAGATTCAAGAATTGAAACTGAATCACAAATCACATTCATGTTCAAGTTCAATCTCATTAAAGTGAAAACTTGCCAATTTGTCGATGATTTGGTTTTGGTCAAGTTCAAGGTGGTGTGATGAAATTGAATCTTGATTATAGCTACCCAGACACCATGATTCTTGGGTCTTATCAATATGGTTAAAAAATTAGGAATGATCAAAAATGTGTTAAATAGAGTTTTCTCATTCCTATCAATCATTGGGTTGTATAATTGATCTAACTCACCCTATTAATGAAATCATTTTAATCTTAAGCAAGGCTTCTATGTTCTTTTCTAAGTCAATAAGTTCTCCTTGTTATGGTGGGACTTGAAAATTGAGTAAATATCTTGAATTTAGAAATTTTGTCTAAGTTATGAGTCTACAGGCTGGGTTAATAAGCGAGGAGGTGATTTTCGGGATAAGAAAGGGTAATGACTCTCTTACCTTATATTGTTTATCGGTTAAGCCCTTAATCATTTTAGTGCGTGTGTGCATGTATATAGCAAAAAAATACATTTAAACAATATATATATCACCCAAACATGTTTTCTATGCTACATGTGATGAGGATGTATCTTGGCTCCAGCACTTTTCAGCAGTAATGTAAAGGTAAACGAAATTAGACAAATGCCCTAAATGCAAAGTCTAAATTATTTTTAGCATTTATCAACAAAACTGTTACTGTTGAGTTAGAACAATGTGTAGAGTTAAGTAAAATGAAAAAATAATAGTAACAGATTATATATTTTGCAATTCAAGCAGCCCTGGGAAGAAACTGTGTTAGTAGTTCTATAGTATTTCCGCACAAATGCGGCTTTTGCTGCATTTCTGCGGTAAGACTATAAGTCCATGTGCTCTACTTTCTTGAGCAGAGGCACATGGCTACAAGGATCCTTTTGCAGCTGAAATTTTTTGAAAATTATCTCTGTACGCAAAAACAGAGAAGAAAAACTAATTATAGTAAATTAAAAAGAATTATCATCCCTCCCCAACAACGACGTCAAATTTAATCGCGATGAAACCCGCACAGAAAAAAATTTTAGAATTGATAGATAAGATATGTTAAGTTCCTCAATACTAACACTATAGTAAGTGGCTATGTGGTTGTGATCCACAAGGAGGTTATGCATTACAAGCATTTCAGTATTCTTTTAAGTTTATTAAAAACGGTTAAGAGTTTCTTCTTAGTTTTGAAATACAAAAAAAAAGAGTTATGTTAGAAATGTAGAAGATAAAAAAAGAAGATGGTGTTGGTGTTTTAGTTAAAAGAAAAACAAAGTTAAAAGAGAAAGAAATGAAGAAAGAGTTGGGTTTTTTTTAAAGTCTTTTCAACACTAAGAAATTAAAAGAAAGAAAGAAGACAAAAGTATATTTATTTCTTTTGGCTGATTACTTACCTTGGATTGTTGGCGACAATTTTACCTTTATTTGAAGGCAATCAACGCATATCCTATAAGAGTTGAATTGAGTCTCTTCAACATTACATCATCAAGACAACGCAAGTATGAAATGATACAGATTGAGACTATAACCCATCATCATGATTTATTGGTGGCACTCGCAAAGGCAAGGCGACTCTGATGCTATCTGACTCACTTGGATTGCAATCTATACAAAAAAAATGAAGTAAAAACAACAAGAAGAAAATAAAAAAGCAAACATTGATTAAAATGAATAACGATAAAAGAAAATAAGAAGATTACATTGAGTGTCACTCTAAATACATTTTTTCCTCTCCTTCTCTCATGAATCTTTTCTCTAATTTAAGTTAATAAACAGAAAATTACATTGAAATAAAAAGAAAATTCTAAGTTAAACTAAAGTCAGATCCTAATCCTAATTCTCATCTCTCTATTGCCCGTCTGCTTTCAGAACTGGTGGTATTTATAGGAGAAATGGAGAGAGGGAAGTGCGCTTGTGGATGACACCAAAAACGTGGCCCAACGACCTCTACCTGGCCGTTAGGCCAGATCCTGAACACGTGGATCTCTCTTCTATTTTTATCCTATTATATATAGATAATATTTCCTCTAGACTTTTAGATTTGCAATTATCTCCATTGATTCTTCAAACTAAGAGAATAAATCCAAAAAAATCCGAATTAAATGGGAAAGATTTGGGATTATCCTCTCTTTCTCCATTAATCATCACCTGGACAAATTTGACATTAAGACAAGTTAATTCCAGAGTTTATTACACAATAAAAGTGAGAATATAATAATAGATAATGCAATATACATGTATAGTCAGTGGCCCCCACAGATGCCAAGAAGTGACCTCCACCACGTGTGTAGTGTGACACTTTACTCTGTGTGGCACTTAGATTTATACCTTTATGCATATCAATAAATAATGAGTCTTGGTTAATAGTTGCAATGAGAAGTCGATGTGAATACCTAGTGGTGGCCCCCACAGATACCAAGAGGTGCCCACCACGTGTATGTGTGGCACTTTGCTCTGTGGCACTTAGCTCCACATATTGTTCCTCCGTGTCCAGGTTATAGGGGTCTCATGTGATGTGATTACAGGTAAAAGGTTAGGTGTTGGTGTATCAAGAGGAGTACAATTATACAATAGTATAAGTAAACACAGAGATACAACATCAATCAAGTAACCGATCACGCAAGCTAGTTCATGAAAACTAAGTAAAAGAATATTTTAACTCTTCACAACCATAATATTAATAATAATAGATTAAACTAATAAGCAAACAAGTAGAAAAATAGACAAGTGAGGCTAGGCGGAGCTGGACAAGAAAGCGAGCAAGCGGGGCTAAGTAGGCAAGCGAGCAAGCAGGTAAGCGAGCTAGACAGGACAGGCTAGGTAAGCAAACAAGTAGGTCAGCGTGGTTACGCAGGGCTGAATAGACAAGCAAGTAAGCAGGAAAGTAGGTAAAAAACATATCATAATAATATGAGAAGCATTTCAAACTCTACAGAATCCTTATATTAAGAACTATAGATTAAGCTACCAAGCAAACAAGCAAGCAGACAGGAGAACGTCCAAGTGGAGGTAAGCAAGGTTGGAGCAAAACTAACGTACATCACTAGACGCTATCACGCTCGGCGTGATTACTGCTCGCAGTACAGCTGAGCGCACACAAGCGAAGCGACGTATGAAATGTCTAGCTAACACACATGACAAAGCCACGCTCACAACGTAACTACGCTCAGATGGAGCCACGGTAAAATACTGAGCACTAGGGTCACCTACCAGGTGGAGCGTAAAATCGCAGAGTGATTAAGCTCACCCCCTATAGCTACCACGAAAACTAGAGGGTACAAGACCAAAACCTGTTGGATAGCATGGGAACTGAACTTTAACCTGAAGGCTGAATAGTGAAACCGCAAAGCGATTAAGCTCACCTCCTGCAGTTACCATAAAACTCAGAGGGTATAAGGCAGTGCCTATTGGATAACCCAGAGGCTGAGTAGATACTTACATAAGTGTTATTACATAACATGCACACACACATATATAGAAAAAATAAATGGCGAACTTCCAAACGGCCAACTTCGCAGCAGGGCTACCACGAAACCCAGAGGGTACAAGGCCAACACCTATTGGATAGCCCAGCCCAAGGGCTGAGTAGGCGAACTACTCCCCAAAACTACCATGAAACTTAGAGGGTATAAGACCAATTCCTATTGGATAGCCTGCAAAGCGTATATCTCGTGGCGACACTGCCACAAAACCTAGAGGGTACAAGGTCAGTGCGTCTTGGGTAGGTTCTCTCGATGGTTGTGCTCGGGATATCTGCAACCTGCAGAAGTGTTAGTACCAACACATGCATATAAATTGCAAGTAGGAGAACTGTAGAATAGTTAAGCCCGCAGGCTAAATGAGTACAAGCACATATACAAGCATTCATTCACATTGTAACTACATATACAGTCACAGGCACTCGCCCGCACTGATTAAGTTTACCTGCACACAAAATACAGAATTTTAGAACTTAAGAATATAGAGTGCAAGGTACTCAATGGTACCGCAATAGTAAGTGGCTAAGCGGGTCGTGATCCACAAGGAGGAACTAGCGATGGAAGCTTTTTAATAAGTTCTCTTTTATGTTACAAAGAATGGTTAAAGATCTTCTTTTAGTTCTTAAAAAGAAAAGGAAAATAAATTACAATCAAATTAGGAAGAAAGTGGTAGATTGAGAAGATGAAAAAATGGAAATGGATTATATACAAAGAATTGAAAAGAGTGATAAAGATGGTTGGAAGATTGGGGTGATCTAAACTAAAAGAATTAAAGAGAAGAAAGAAAACCTAAAAGAAAAACTTACATCCTCTGGTTGATTACTTACTTGGAAACCTTGCATGTTTTACCTTACTTCGGAGGCGATCAAGGCATAAGCCATAAGATCGAGCTCAGTCCCCATTCGCATTACATCATCAAGACGAATAAGAATGAAATGATACAAAATCTTGAGGAGGAGAACATCATCATAAAATATCGGTGGCACTCACACAAACATGGCTATACTGATGCTTCAGGTTCACTTGGATATTCATCAAAACCAAAAAGAGGAAAAGTAGATTAGAAGAAGAACATATAAACAAGAAAAGCATAAAGATGTTATCTTTGATAACTTGTAAAAATGATGAAAGAAAGGAGGAGGTTATATCGGTGTCACTCTCAACATAAGTCTCTCTCTTACTTACATGAATCTCAGTCTAACTTATGCTTATAAAGAAATAAAAAAATTACATAAAAAGAAAATAAAAACCTACACTAAAAAGAATGAAAAGCTAGCCTAAAATCTATCTCTGCTTGGTTGCCCCTCTTTGCCTTTGAGATTGCAGGTATTTATTAGAGAAATGCAGAGGTTAAAGGAGTATGAAGATAGGGAAAGCTAGATATTCCTGAATTTGAATCCTCCCCTTATCCCCAAACTTGATTTGATGTAGATATTCAGTTCTAATCTGCAGCTTGTTGGCGTGTTGATTGCTGAATAGAACTTATCAAATGATAGAATTAGAAATAGTGATCAATTTAAGAGTTGTAGCCCTTTAAGTCGTCTTTCTGTCATTTTGAATCATTAGATTTGAATTTCGGTAGCGAAAGTTATGATTTAAATACTAAAATATATCCAGTCAGAATCTGGGTCAAATTTGCTTCATCTTATCTGTTGACCTTCTCTCTATCCATTTATCCCTTGGGATTTGGACTCTGTATTTAAAATTATCCTTGGTTGATCTTTAGATTTAACCACTTGATTCACCAAAAACTGAATTTAACTAATTAGATTTGGGATCATCCTCCTTTAACTAAATAGATCTAGTTAAATCTGAATTTAATTGATAATGATTTGATTTTATCCTCTTTCTCCTCATGATTATCTTCTGCAAAATAGACATTTAAGACAAGAAATTTAGCCGATTTATTATATAATAAATATGAAAATGTAATAAAGAATAATGCAAGAAATGTGTACAATCACACCCCCACACCTATCCTTTGCGTGTCCTCGAGCAATACAATAAAACTAAATCAAAGATTATTAAACCACTTTTGCAGGTCACGCGATTGCACTGAGCATGTGCAACAAGCCGTTAAACCTCTGGGTTCTCGTAAGGGTTTTCAGTGGATTGCACCCATAAAATCCATAAAGAAAGAGAAAATGTTAGTATTTTGAAAACACATTTTGAAAGAAAAATATTTGAAATATTATTGTAAGATTTAAGTAATCTATAAGTTATAGGAAAACTGAATTTTTCATTCCTAAACTTAGTCTCTATTCAAAAATTTGTTATCAATCAAAGTAAGGAGTCAAATTGTACTTCTCATCTATGAAATCACCTAGAGGGGGGTAAATAGGTGATGGCTATACTAATGGACAAATATTGCGGATTTAGAAACTATTTAAATAATAAGCCACAATTAAAAGAACTTGTTAGTAAATAGGCAATTAATAGAACAAGTAAAAGAGAGAGATAGAGTTTAGAGAAAAGTGGACAATCGCAAACACAAAGATTTTTTCGAGGTTCGAGCCACGCTCTACGTCCCTGCCTTCAACACACGAAGGATTTCCACTATTGGTGATCCCACCGGATCGTCAATACAAGGACACACTTGTCCTATCTCTCGCGGTGCCGCAACACCAACTTGGAGCACACTAGCTCGCTTGAGGCCGATGCCTCTACAACTTCTCACAATGAAGAAAAGATGATCACACTTGATCAAAAAGCTCACTTGCACAATCCTATAACCAAGATGAGGAGATGATACTTTGGAATTGTGTTGTGCACAAAGACTAGAGAGAAGTAGAGGATTGCTTCAAGAAAAGGGTTGGAAATTTTGGCTCAATTGAAAATCTTTTGCTAAAGGCTAAGCTTTTGAAAACTTTGATTTTGCTTGTAAATCTTGTGTGAATGGTTGAAGAAACCTCCCACTATTTATAGGGGATGAAAAATGACTTACAAAGGTTAAATGAGTCGTTGGGGAGAAACCCAACACAAAACTGGTCAGAAAAATATAGCTGTTGGAGTCTGTCAGAACTTTCTGACTGAAGCCGGTCGACCGTCAACGGTCAGATTGCCGACCGTTGAGAAGCCGGTCGACCGGGACGGTCGACCGAGGTCTCAACCAGAGAGTGAAACTCTCTGTCGGTCGACCGGTCCAGTCGACCGGGAAAAACAGAGCACTGTAAGTGCTCCTGGTCGACCGATCAGTCGACCTGTGCACACATGCACAGCGGTGCATGTCGGTCGACTAGGCCGGTCGACCGGACAAGGCAAAAACTGTTTTTCCCAAAGGCTTTTTAAAGATGGTAAATTTTTGTAAAAATTCTTTGGATAGGGGACTACAAAACAGAGTTCTAGGACTTGTAAAAATCAGGGTGTGATCATAGACCAACACCAAAAAGACTTGAACTATATTTTGACAAAAATCCTTTTTCCAAACAAAAACTGTTTTTCCAAAAACTTGTTTTTCCAAAATGATTTTTCCCAAACTTTGTTTTTATAAAACTATGTTAGAAATTTTGTAATGAAAATTGGTTTGTAAGCATGAAGCAATATGAAAAGTGTGTGTGTGACAATCCCAAAGTAATCTACCTCTATCATCTAGGTTTTGACAAAATGAACTAAAAATCTTAACTAAAATGAAAAATACAAATCTTGAATTTGTCTTCAATCTTGTTTGATCCTGGAGCTCTCCTATGTGCTTGGCTCTGGGATCCAAATCTTTGCGGTTTCCAAAAGTGTGAGTCTTGTGTTGGAGCCGTCAAACAAACTAGGATTTTTAACCTGAAACTCATTTAAAACAAAATTGTTAAATCATAACTATATATGGTTTGTTATCATCAAAATGTCGGGCTAATGGCCTTTGGGCCAACAATCTAGTTATTACTTTACCCTAAGTCATATGCACCTTCATAACCGTGAAGTTTTGACTAAGAGTTCTTTAACTCTAACTCTTATGCCTTATTTATTTATTTATATATTTTTTCTATTTTATTTTTTGTGGTATTATTCCTTAACTCTATTAGGCTTTCTAATCTGCCCATGTAATGAGCCTTTAATCGGTGACTCCCAAACAAAATGGTCTTAGGGCACCGGTGAGAAAACACCCCAAGGATTTAAGGACTCGAGCAAATAAGGCCACAAAACTAAGGATTTTATTATATGAATCGTTTTTGGGCGTGAATACTTATGCTCTATGAGGCACAAATACCCAGCCTAATCAGAGGAATATATACATATATACATATTTCTTCTTTTTTTAATAAGGCATAAGAATCTTTGTTTTGAACCCTAAGTGTGTAAGTGTATGAAGCATGCATATTTCATCAAGGTAAAAATTAAAACTAAATTACTTTCACAAATTTTCTTCTTAATCTTAGAAATTAAACAAATAATTTTATTTTGACTAAGTATAAGAAATCCTTATTTTGATTTTCCTATTCCTTAAAATTGACTTAAATTCTTACAAAAAAATATGTCAAAATATTATTTCTATTTTCAAAAAAATTTTAAAAGTAAAGAAAATGTTAATTTTTTTTCTTTTTTTAATAAAAGAAAAATCTAAGTTATGTTAGAACCCTTCCCCACACCTATCTCATGCATTGTCCTCAATGTATGAATTAATGCATAGATGCATGAAAAAGAAGAAAGGGAAGGAAAATATTACCTTAAGGTGGTGGTTCTGGTCGTGGTCTGATTGGTCCACGAAATGCGGCCCAATCGAATTTGCGTGGTGTTCGGAGGAACCCACCAGAAACCTCTCTAATATAACCCACTAAAATGATGTATATGCGAATGTTTTTTATTAAGAATTTTACCTCATCTAATTTAAAATTTCACAAATAATTTCGGAGTCAATTTTATCAACACCCTTGATTGACTTGGAGTTAGAAAGTGTGGGAACTAATACCAACTCAGGAAAGTGACTTAAGTCAAGTAAAGGTTCAGGAGTCGAGATTGGTTCAGGAAGTGGGTCCAAATCAAGAAGTTGAAACTCAAGTCCACATTCATTTCTCAATAACAGAATGTGACTTAATATTGGTGATTCAAGTTCAAGAATGACAGATGTGGGAATCAAAACTGACTCTAAAATATTACTCAAGTTGGGTAACAAAATAGGAGTCAATATTGATTCAAGAATTTGAACTGGATCACAAATTTAAGAATCTAAGTCAAGTTCAATATGGATGATCATAAAAGATTGGCGATTCAATTTCATGATGAATTGGCACAGGATCCAATGTTGACTCGGGAAAAAGATTGAAATCAGGTGAAGATAAGGGAGTCATTATTGAATCAGGAAGTAGAATTGAATCACCAAGTTGAGGTTCAGGATCATATTCATTCTCAAGTTCAATTTCAGAAAAGGGATAACTTACCAAAATATCAATGTGATTTTCAAATTTTAGAGTTTGGGCAAGTTCAAATGGGTATACTGAAATGGAATCTTGTTTTCCAAAACAACATGATTCTTCGACTCTAACAGAATGGTTAGTGACATCAGAAATGGTTAAACGGTGAGAATGGAGAGTTATGACCACTATATCTATGTCATGATTACGAGCGATTGAGCCTGAGTCATGGCTTCAAGCAGCTTTTCATAGTCGATTGGTTCATCATTTTTTTGCGATTGGACTTGAAAAGATGAAGTTTTGTTTTGAAATTTGTGGTGAAATTATGAGTCCGTCAGATTGTGATTGTTGCTTGGACTCACACATACTCATTTTCAAGATTGATGGTTTTCTATTTTGAACTAGTAGAACTGAGTATGAATCTTAGAAATATTATGGACAAGGTGGATAAGGAGGACAAGTTGGTTGAAAATTGGACTCGGGGGAGGTGAATCCCCATTGACTCTGTGAATAGTTGAAATTATTTTGAAAATTATGGCCATAAGATTGGGGACATGGGTTATATTGATTCAGATAAGACCAATCTAGCACACTAGGTTGGTTAAAGTTATGATATGTCAGGTTGATAATATCCAAAAAGAGGTAGGGGTGTAATATAGATTACCATTAAATTAGAAAAATTATTGTTATAAGCCATATCACACAGGAGATGTCAAACACAAAAAATAAACAAATAAAAGAAAAAAAATCTAACCTAAGTTAGGGTAAACCTTAGACGTAGACGACTCCTAATTGGTTAGACTGTCCACGGGGGCTATATTGTGGAACCTGACCACAAGTTAATCAGTCAGGTAGGGACAAGATTGGTGGGAGGTATCCGTGCTTAAAGCAATGAGCCTAATTATGCCAAACGACCAGCATTCGGGGTTTCGCCCCTCAATCCCCAACCTTAGACACCGACTTGGCAAGAGTCAAATTCAAATTAACTTCCCCCTTAGGTCAGTCTCCTATTTGAGTCCGAGATGTCCCTAGGGCCAACATCTACTCAGTTTTAGTTAGGCTTGGGTTAGTGAGTGAGGAGATTATTTATGGGTTAAGGGAGGGTAATGACTTCCCCACCTTATCTTGTTTATAGGACAAGCCCTTAAAATCAATTTAGTGCAGTGTACAAGTATATAGAAAAAAGTAACACTCAGGCAATATTTCATATTAGAATGAACCTTATACTAAATGCTATGCACACATACCTTGGCTCTAGTACTCTTCAACAGTAAATAGAAAATGTAACGAAATAGGCACGTGCCTAAATGCAAAGTCTAAATCATTTTTAGCATTTACAATCAACCTTTTACTATTGTGTTAGACATATATATACAGTGAGTCAAACATGAAAAGAGATAGCTACAGATATTAAACTTTACAATTCAGCCAACCTGCAGAAAATACAGGTTAGTAGTTCACTCAGATTGCCATAGGAATGTAGAAAATTTGAGGGCTTCTAGGCTCTACTTTTTTTAGCAGAGTCCAGGGCCACTTATATGTCCACTGCAGCAAAAAATCCTTGCTAAATCTATACACCAAGAATAAAGAAGAAGGTTAACCAAAAGTATAAACTTAAAAAGAGAAAAACTTACCGTCCTTCCCTGATAACGGCGCCAAAATTTGATTGAGCTTTTACCTGCACACAAAATATAGAATTTCAGAACTTAAGAATAAAGAGTGCAAGGTACTCAATGCTACCGTAATAGCAAGTGGCTATGCGGGTCGTGATCCATATGGAAGGACTAGCGATGGAAGCTTTTTAATAAGTTCTCTTTTATGTTACAAAGAATGGTTAAAGATCTTCTTTTAGTTCTTATAAAGAAAAGGAAAATAAATTACAATCAAGTTAGGAAGAAAGTGGTAAATTGAGAAGATGGAAAAATGGAAAATGGATTATATACAAAGAAATTGAAAGAGTGATAAAGATGATAGGAAGATTGGGGTGATCTAAACTAAAGAATTAAAAGAGAAGAAAGAAACCTAAATGAAAAACTTACCTCCTCTGGTTGATTACTTACCTGAAAACCTTGCATGTTTTGCCTTGCTTCGGAGGCGATCAACGCATAAGCCATAAGTCGAGCTCAGTCCCCATTCGCATTACATCATCAAGATGAACAAGAATAAAATGATATAGAATCTTGAGGAGGAGAACATCATCTTGAAATATCGGTGGCACTCACACAAATATGGCTATACTGATGCTTCTAGGTTCACTTGGATATTCATCAAAACCAAAAAGAGAAAAAGTAGATTAGAAGAACATATAAACAAAAAAAGCATAAAGATGCTATCTTTGCTAACTTGTAAAAATGATGAAAGAAAGGAGGAGGTTGCATCAGTGTCACTCTCAACATAAGTCTCTCTCTTACTTACATGAATCTCAGTCTAACTTATGCTTACAAAGAAATAAAAAAATTACATAAAAAGAAAATAAAAACCTACACTAAAAAGAATGAAAAGCTAGCCTAAAATCTATCTTTGCTTGGTCGCCCCCCCTTTGCCTTTGAGATTGTAGGTATTTATTAGAGAAATGCAGAGGTTAGAGGAGTATGAAGATAGGGGAAGCTGGATATTCCTGAATTTGAATCCTCCCCTTATCCTCAAACTTGATTTGATGTGGATGTTCAGTTCTGATCTGCAGCTTGTTGGCTTGTTGATTGCTGAATAGAACTTATCAAATGATAGAATTAGAAATAGTGATCAACTTAAGAGTTTTCTACTTAAGAGTTTTCTCCCTTTAAGTCTTCTTTCTGTATCATCTTGAATCATTAGATTTGAATTTAGGTAAAGAAAGTTATGATTCAAATACTAAAATGTATCCAGTCAGAATCTGGGTCAAATTTGCTTCATCTTATCCGTTGACCTTCTCTCTATCCATTTATCCCTTTGGATTTGGACTCTACATTTCATATTATCCTTGGTTGATCTTTAGATTTAACCACTTGATTCACCAAAAACTGAATTTAACTAATTGGATTTGGGATCATCCTCCTTTAACCAAATAGATCTAGTTAAATCTGAATTTAACTGATATTGATTTGATTTTATCCTCTTTCTCCTCATGATTATCTTCTGCAAAATAGACATTTAAGACAAGAAATTTAACAGATTTATTATATGATAAACATGGAATATAATAAAGAATAATGCAATAAATGTGTGCAATCACACCCCCGCACCTATCTTTTGCTTGTCCTCGAGCAAAATAATAAAACTAAATCAAAGATTATTAGACCACTTTCGCAGGTCACACTATTGTACTGAGCATGTGCAACAAGCCGTTAAACCTCTAGGTTCCCCCTAGAGGACGAATTTTGTCTCGTGAGGATTTTCAGTGGATTGCACCCACAAAATTTATAAAGAAAGAGAAAATGTTAGTATTTTGAAAACATCTTTTGAAAGAAAAATATTTAAAATATTATTGTAAGATTTAAGTAATCTATAAGTTATAGGAAAACTGAATTTTTCATTCCTAAACTTAGTCTTTATTCAAAAATTTTTATCAACCAAAATAAAGAGTCAAATTGTACTTCTCATCTAGTCTATTATTTTACCCTAAGTCATATGCACCTTCGTGACCGTGAAGTTTTGAATAAGAGCTCTTTAACTCTAACTCTTATGCCTTATATATATATATATATATATATATATATATATATATTTTCTATTTTATTTTTGGTGGTATTATTCCTTCGTTCTATTAGGCTTTCTAATCTGTCTATGTAACGATCCTTTAATCGTGACTCCCAAACCAAATGATTTTAGGGCACCGGGTGAGAAAACACCCCAAGGATTTAAAAACTCGAGAAACAAGGTAACAAAACTAAGGATTTTATTATATGAACCGTTTTTAGGCGTGAATACTTATGCTTTATGAGGCACAAATACCCAACTTAATCAGAGGATTTATATATATATATATATATATATATATATATATATATATATATATATATATTATATATATATATATTCTTAATAAGGCATAAGAATCTTTGTTTTTGAACCCTAAGTGTGTAAGTGTATGAAACATGCATATTTAATCAAGGTAAAAATTAAGACTAAATTACATTCACAAATTTTCTTCTAACCTTAGAAATCAAACAAATAATTTTATTTTGACCAAGTATAAGAAATCCTAATTTTGATTTTCCTATTCCTTAAAATTGACTTAATTTCTTACAAAAAAATATGTCAAAATATTATTTCTATTTTCAAAAAGTTTTTAAAAGTAAAGAAAATGTTAATTTTTTTCTTTTTTAATAAAAAGAAAAATCTAAGTTATGTTAGAACCCTCCCCCACACCTATCTCATGCATTGTCCTCAATGTATGAATTAATGCATAGATGCATGAAAAAAAGAAAGTGAAGGAAAATATTACCTTAAGGTGGTTGTTCCGGTCGTGGTCTGATTGGTCCACGAAATGTAGCCCAATCGAATTTGCGTGGAGTTCGGAGAAACCCACCAGAAACCACTCTAATATAACCCAATAAAATGATGTATATATGAATGATTTTTATTAAGAATTTTACTCCATCTAATTTTCAAATTTCACAAATAATTTCGGAGTCAATTTTATCAACACCCTTGTACCAAAAGAGTGTGAAAAGATAGAATGATTGACTTGGAGTTAGGAAGTACGGGAACTAATACCAACTCAGAAAAGTGACTTAAGTCAAGTAAAGGTTCAGGAGTCGAGATTGGTTCAGGAAGTGGGTCCAAATCAAGAAGTTAAAACTCAAGTCCACATTCATTTTCCAATAATGTAATGTGACTTAATATTGGTGATTCAAGTTCAAGAATGACAGATGTGGGAATCAAAATTGACTCTAAAATATTACTCAAGTTGGGTAACAAAACAGGAGTCAATATTGATTCAGGAATTTGAACTGGATCATAAATTTGAGAATCGAGGTCACATTTCTCATTGAGTTCAATATCATAAAAATGAGAACTTGTCAATTTGTCAATAGGACTTTCAAACGTATGAAATTGGTCAAGTTCAATATGATGATCATAAAGATTGGCGATTCAATTTCATGATGAATTGGCATAGGATCCAATGTTGACTCGGGAAAAAGATTGAAATCAGATGAAGACACCGGAGTCATTATTGAATCAGGAAGTAGAATTGAATTACCAAGTTGAGGTTCAGGATCATATTCATTCTCAAGTTCAATTTCAGAAAAGGGATAACTTGCCAAATATCAATGTGGTTTTTAAATTTAGAGTTTGGACAAGTTCAAATAGGCCTGCTGAAATGGAATCTTGTTTTCTAAAGCAATATGATTCTTTGGCTCTAATAGAATAGTTAGCGACATCAGAAATGGTCAAACGGTGAGAATGGAGAGTTTGGACCATTATATCTATGTCATGATTATGAGCGAATTGAGCCTGAGTCATGGCTTCAAGCAGCTTTTCATAGTCTATTGGTTCATTATTTTTTTGCGAATGGACTTGAAAAGATAAAGTTTTGTTTTAAAATTTGTGGTGAAATTGTGAGTCCGTCAAATTTTATGATTGTTGCTTGGACTCACGCATACTCATTTCCAAGATTGATGGATTTCTATTTTGAACTGGTGGAACTGAGTGTGAATCTTGAAAATATTGTGGACAAGGTTGATAAGGAGGACAAGTTGGTTGAAAATTGGATTCGGGGAGGTGAATCCTCATTGACTCTGTGAAGAGTTGAAATTATTTTAGAAATTTTGGTCATAAGATTGGGGACATGGGTTATATTGATTCGTATAAGACCAATCCGGCACACTACGTTGGTTAAAATTATGATATGCCGTGTTGGTAATATCCGAAAAAGAGGTAGGGCTGTAATATAGATTACCATTAAAATTAGAAAAATTATTGTTATAAGCCATATCACACAGGAGATGTCAAACTCAAACAAAGAAAATAAACAAATAAACAAATAAAAAGAAAAAAATCTAACCTAAGTAGGATAAACCTTAGACGTAGACGACTCCTAATTGGTTAGACTGTCCACGGGGGTATATTGTTGAATCTGACCACAAGTTAATCGGCCAGGTAGGAGTAAGATTGATGAGAGGTATCCGAGCTTAAAACAATGGGCCTAATTATGCTAAACCACCAGCCTTAAGGGTTTCACCCCTCAATCTCGAACCTTTGACACCGACATGGCAAGAGTCAAAATTCAAATTAACTTTCCCTTTTGGTCAGTCTCCTATTTGAGCCCGAGATGTCCCTAGGGACAACGTCGACTCAATTTTAGTTAGACTTGAGTTTGTGAGTGAGGAGATTGTTTGTGGGCTAAGGGAGGGTAATGACTTCCTCACCTTATCTTGTTTATAGGAAAAGCCCTTAAATCAATTTAGTGCAGTGTACAAGTATATAGAAAAAAATAACCCTCAAGCAATATTTCATACTAGAATGAACCTTATACTAAATGCTATACACACATACCTTGGCTCCAGCACTCTTCAGCAGTAAATAGAAAATATAACGAAATAGACACGTGCCTAAATGCAAAGTCTAAATTATTTTTAGCATTTACAATCAACCTTTTACTGTTATGTAAGAAATTTATGTCAAGTGTGTCCAACAAGGAAAGAGATAGCTACAGATATTAAACTTTGCAATTCAGCCAACTTGCAGAAAATATAGATTAGTAGTTCACTCAGATTGTCACAGGAATGTAGCAAATCTGAGGGCTTCTGGTCTCTGCTTCTTTGAGCAGAGTCCAGGGCCGCTTATATGTCCACTGCAGCAAAAAATCTTTGTTGTTAAATCTGTACACTAAGAATAAAGAAGAAGGTTAACTAAAAGTATAAACTTAAAAAGAGAATAACTTATCATCCCTCCCCGACAACGGAGCCAAAATTTGATTGAGTTTTTACCTGCACACAAAATACAGAATTTCAGAATTTTAGAATAAAGAGTGCAAGCTACTCAATGCTACTGAAAAGGCAAGTGGTTATGCGGTTCGTGATCCACATGGAGGGACTAGCGATGGAAGCTTTTCTCTTTTAGGTTACAAAGAATGAAGTCACCTAGAGGGGGTGAATAGGTGACTAGCTAATATAATGATGAATTAATGCGAAATTAAAACTATTTATGCAAACTAAAATCTATTAAGTTAAACACACCAAGTATAATACAAGAGTGTAGCCGAATTTTCGGTGAAGGGCTCTAGACTATCTCCTTAAGATTCCTCTAGATAAGAGTTAAGGTGCCGCTATGGCTTTCTTGGTTGAATACAAGTGTGAGCAAACAATCCCAAGCATATAACTATTAGGCACAAGATATATCAAGCATATAAAGATAAGCAATGTAAGTATGCAAGATATAAACACAAATGAGAGAGAGAGAGAGAGAGCAATCGCAAACGGGAGATTTTTTCGAGGTTCGAGCACCTTTGCTCTACGTCCCCGCCTTCTACACTATGAAGGATTTCCACTAAAAACGATCCCACCGGATTACTCGGTGCCGCAACACCTACAACGAGTTCACATTAGAACTTCTTGAACTCACTAGTCCCTCTCTTGTTTCCTCAAGAACAACACACGCAAGCACACTAGCTTGTCGAGGCCGCACCTCTACACCGAGCTCCCACAAGAATTCGAAACAACACGAACGCAAGTTCGCCTCCTCAAATACAAGATGAACACTTGGTGATCTAAACACTTTGATCACATTAAAATACTCTCACAACAACTCTCCTTTAGGATGAATATAGCAATGAAAAGCACAAGTATATGTGAGAAAAAATTGGATAGAGTTTGTGGTGAAAAACTCAAGAAATCACTTTTGAAAACACTCTTGATAAACTCTCCTTTTGATATGGAAGTTTAAGCTATAAAATAAGTGGAGATAAACATTAAAAGATGTAGGAAAAAATAGCTTAAAAACCCACTTCAAATCTTATGCCAAACAACCCAAAACAGCCCTATATAAAATAGGCTCCAAAAACTAGCCGTTGGGGACAACTCAGCACAACTTTCTGCTGTCGGTCATCGCCCGGTCGACGGGCCAACTGTCAGATTTCTGACCGTTGTGCCATCAATCGACCGAGGCCTGGATACAGAGCGCAGAAGCTCTCTGCCGGTCGACCGGGGCCAGATTCAGAGAGCAGAACTCTCTGGCGGTCGACCAGGTCGGTCGACCGGCCCTCCTGCCAAATAGGGTTGTGAACGTTTGGGCACATTGGTCGACCACCTGGTCGACCGACCTCTGACTCGGTCGACCGTACGGTCAACCGCAGAAGGCCAGAACACAGGTTTTTAAGGATTAAAAATTGGTCTTTTTATCTTCAATAAAATCCCATAAATTCTCATAAATTCTACAAAATAAGTTCATTTATACTTTGATATATAGACATGTTTGATTAACAATCAAAACATATTACAAAATTTTGAACTTTTTTTTGTAATAGAGAAGTTTTGCCTTAAACAAAAAACCTGTATTTTTCAAAAACGATTTTTAAAACTTTTCCAAATACAAAAATAAGATATTCTAAACACTTTTGAAGCTTAGTGTGTATGAATATGATCCACTGCACATATATGATGAAATATCTATATTTTTGACAATAAGCTCTAAACTAAGTTTTGATAAAATAGATGTATATTTTGAAGCTTAAAAACCAAACCGGTATTTCCAAAAGAAAACTTCTTTTATGAAGACACATATAAATCTTGTGTGTGAGTGTATATGAACTTGAGCAATCCACCAATTAATCTATCCTTAACATTTTATCTAAAAACAAATCTTGACACTTACAAACATGACACAAGTCTTGTGAAAATCTTCTCTTTGAAAATCTTCTTCTCCTTTTTGACTTGGTCCAAACCTTGATCCAATGAGCTAGACTTCTCTTGAGTACTTGATGCTATCTTGACGTGCTAGCTCCAGAATCAACACGTTCTACCTCCAAAACTTTGACTTTAAATCCTTTGTTGAAGCTAAACACCATCTAAGATCTTGATCAAATATCTGATACTAATTAAACACAAGATCATTAGATTATAACTACATGAGTTAATCATCATCAAAACTAAAATGATGGCCTTCATGCCAACAAGAATGATTAAAGATCTTCTTTTAGCTCTTAAAAGAAAAGAAAAATATATTACAATCAAGTTAGGAAGAAAGTGGTAGATTGAGAAGATGAAAAAATGGAAATGGATTATATACAAAGAAATTGAAAAGAGTGATAAGATGGTTAGAAGATTGGGGTGATCTAAACTAAAGAATTAAAAGAGAAAAAGAAAACCTACAAGAAAAACTTAAATCCTCTTGTTGATTACTTACTTGAAAACCTTGCATGTTTTGCCTTGCTTCAGAGGCGATCACGCATAAGCCATAAGATCGAGCTCAGTCCCCATTCGCATTACATCATCAAGATGAACAAGAATGAATGATACGGAATCTTGAGGAGGAGAACATCATCATGAAATATCGGTGACACTCGCACAAACATGGCTATACTGATGCTTCTAGGTTCACTTGGATATTCATCAAAACCAAAAGGAGAAAAGTAGAATAGAAGAAGAACATATAAACAAGAAAGCATAAAGATATTACCTTTGATTACTTGTAGAAACGATGAAAGAAAGGAGGAGGTTACATCGGTGTCACTCTCAACATAAGTATCTCTCTTACTTACATGAATCTTAGTCTAACCTATACTTACAAAGAAATACAAAAATTACATAAAAAGAAAATAAAAACCTATACTAAAAAGAACGAACTGGCCTAAAATCTATCTCTGCTTGGTCGTCCCCCTTTGCCTTTGAGATGCAGGTATTTATAAGATAAATGCAGAGGTTAAAGGAGTAGGAAGATAGGGAAAGCTGGATATTTCTGAATTTGAATCCTCCCCTTATCTCCAAACTTGATTTGATGTGGATAATCAGTTCTGATCTGTAACTTGTTGGCGTGTTGATTGCTGAATATAACTTAACAAATGAAAGAATTAGAAACATAGATCAACTTAAGAGTTGTAGCCCTTTACGCCTTCTTTCCGAATCATCTTGAATTATCAGATTTAAATTTCGGTAGCGAAAGTTATGATTCAAATACTAAAATATATTCAGTCAGAATCTGAGTCAAATTTGCTTCATCTTATCCGTTGACCTTCTCTCTATTCATTTATCCCTTTAGATTTGGACTCTGTATTTGACATTATCCTCGGTTGATCTTTAGATTTAACCACTTGATTCACCAAAAACTGAATTTAACCAATTGAATTTGGGATCATCCTCCTTTAACCAAATAGATCTAGTTAAATCTGAGTTTAACTGATATTGATTTAATTTTATCCTCTTTCTCCCGATGATTATCTTCTGTAAAATAGACATTTAAGACAAATTTAGCAGATTTATTATATGATAAATGTTGAAATGTAATAAAGAATATTGCAATAAATGTGTGCAATCACGCACCGATATATAAGCATCACACATATACAACATACAATCCAATCTTCGCCCACCAATACAACACAAATATACATATGTCGAAATACAACCAAATGAAATACATTATACACCCAATAAGTCAAGTACTCCCAAAAAAATAGATACTCGCCATAATAGAAAGATTACTCGCATATATGAAAGTGTAATAACCTCAACGTTGAGGGCATGGCACCAGACTCTGGAGAATGCCAGAGGCATTAATGCGCAAGCATGATAGAGAGAGAAAGAGAAAAAAAGAAAGATAAGAGAGAAAGAGGGGAGAGAGAGTTTCAGAATCAGAACGAAGCCAGGGATGAGAGAGGAAAAGAAGAGATAGAGAGAATAAGTAGGGAGAGAGAGAGAGAGAGAAACAAAGAGAGAGAAGAGAGGCAGATTTAGGGAGAGGAGGAAGAATAGAGAGAGACTGAGAGAAAGAAAGAGGAGAGTGGAAGAGGGAGGAGGACCCCCATTTGGGTGGCGCCCTGGGCAGCGCACCGTGGCCAGGAGGGTGGCGGCGATCGGCGACGGCCGTGGTGAAGACTGGTGGCCAGGTGGGGGAGAAAGGGGAGAAAGGGGGAGAAAGGGGAAAAGAGAGAGAGGGAGAAAGAGAGAGATAAAGAAGAGAGAGATAAGCGCGTTTGTGGCTGGGGTAGGCTGTGGGTTATGATCATACATTTATATTGCATTATTTATTAGTACATTCCTATACTTATTTTGTAATAAATCTACTAATCAGCTTGTCTTAATGTTTAATTCGTGCAGGATAGATTAATGAAGGAACCAAATAAAACCAGTTAAATCAGATTTATAGATCTATTTTTTTTTGCTTGGAGAATCAATGAGTATAAATAAGGATAGAGGCAAATCCAGCAGTCAAGAGGCAAATCCAGCAGTCAAAAGGCAGCCCTATCAATATACAAAGGGATATCTAAAGGATTGGGACATATATTCAGAAATTTTAGAGAAATAAGATACAATCTAACTGAAGATAAAGGTATAAACAATTATTTATTTCCAACCTTACCTCCAACCTTATCAGAAGATCTTTTCTGTTGGCAACCGATTTTGTCCATATCTCCAAACTTATCTCCAACTTTATCAGAAGATCTTTTCTATTGGGTCAGCAATTTGGTCTCATCCTCAAGTGCGCTCTCCCCTCCCCATTTCTTCTATAAATACCTACAAATTCAGAGGCAAAAGGGCATCACACTTAGAGAGAAATCCTAGGCTAGTTTTTGCTCTAGTTTTGTTTAGATTTTCTTTTTCTTTTTAAATGTAATTTTAAATTTTTTATATCTAATATTAGAGAGAGTTTCATGAACAAAAAGAGAAAAAATTGTATTTAGTGACATTAAATGTAACCTTCTTCGAAGAGAGTTGTATTGATAGTGACAATTAATGTAACTTTCTCACTTTTCTTTATCATTACTCAACTTAGTCAGTCACTGCGTCTATGTTATTCCTTTCTCTTGCTTTGCTTTACGTTACTCCAAGGTATGTTAATCAACAGTACGACTCAAGGTATGTTATTCTTTTTATATTTTTCCTTTCTTGTTTAATAGTTTCATAAACAACTTTAAAACCAATACTTTTCTTCTTCTTTATTCTTTTCATTTCTTTCTCTTTTAACTTAATAACTCTTTTAACTTAAAACGATTTCAAAACCATCTTCTATCTTTCACTTTCTTTCTAATTTAACCTAGTTCCTTTTCTTTCTTTTAGAAAATGAAGAAGAATCCTTAACCAGTTTTAGTAACTTAAAAGAACTTATTAAAAGCTTTCATTGCAGTCCCTCCTTATGGATCACGACCTACATAGCCACTTGCTACAGCGGTAGCATTAAGCAACCTTACACTTATTGATCTACATTTTTAACTTATCTTTTCTATGCACAGGTTTGACCCAATCAAATTTTGGCACCGTTGCCGGGGAGGGACGATAAGTTTTTTTTATTTACTTAATTGGTTAACTTATTTCTTCCCTCTTTTAGGGTGCAGAGGCAAATTTTGGAAAACTAATAGTTGCAGTGGAACACATGCTGCCCTGTGCCTCTGCTCAAGAAAGCAGAGCATAGGGGATATTATTCTGCCGTGAAAACACAGCAAAAGCAGCGTTTGCGTGGTAGTTTAGTAGATCTACTAATAGATTTTTCTTGCAGGTTCTTATACATTATAAGATACAACTTTTGTAGCCTTTAGGTTTTCTTTCTGCACACTTTTCTAACCGCAATTCTAACTTGGTGATTGTAAATACTAAAAAATATTTAGACTCTTGCATCTTAGGACACATGTCTAATTCGTTTCATTTTTCGTTACTGTTGAAGAGTGCTGGAGAAAGGTATGTGTGCATTGCATGTTGCTTAGGAAACACATTTGGGATATACATTGCTTAAATATTATTTCTGTTATATACTTGTACACTCACACAAAAATGATTAAGGGCATATCCTTAAATAAGGTAAGGTGGTAAAGTCATTACTCTTTTTTAGTCCAAAAACCATCTCCTCACTCACTAACCCAAGCCTAACTAAAACTGAGTAGATGTTGGCCCTAGGGACATCTGGGGCTCAATAGGAGATTGACCTAAGGGAAAGTCGTTAGAGTTTGACTCAAGCTAATTCGGTGTCAAAGGTTGGTGTTGGTCCCCAAGATGATGTCAAATGCGGAACTATCTCTGTTGGCAATTATAGATCTAAAAATACCCAAATCAATACAAAACTAAAACAAGAAGGATTAACGTTAAGCAAATAAATAAACTTGCAAAAAGGAAATAAATCTCAGAGAATAGACAAACGCAAACAAGAGAGATTTATCCTGGTTCGGTCCTTGTGACCTACATCCAGTCCCCAAGCCACCCGCTTGAGATTTTCCTTTATTCTTGATTTTGTACACACCAAAATCACAACCATGCACACCACTTGACAAATCCCCTTGCCAAATGTGTACACCTTCTCTACATCCAAGAGAACACCTTCTCTTCCACCAAGAGAATACTTTCACCTTGTACAACTGCCTCTACACCAAGAAGCCACCCGTGTACAATGCTTGCTTTGAGTATTACAACTTTCCTATAAGCCTTGGTAATGTGTATGAACGTGGACAAGGTCTAGTATAGGAGAAACTTCAGAGAACTTCACAATGAAAATGTCTTTTGGTGAAGAACAGAAGTTGGAAATCAGTTTTCAGGTTTTGCAGAATTTTGACTTGGAAAACTGAAGATTTGGATGGTTGTTTGGCCTTAGGATTAACTACCCTTTATATAGCTGAAGACTAGGGTAAGTTAGGGTAGTTATAGGTGCAATTCAAACAATTGGAATGTTGGAATTCGTTGCACAAAAGACCAGATAACGAAAACTGTCCAACAGTCAGAAACTGTCTATAGTCGACTTGCCTATGGAGTTAGTCGACTAGACTAGGCAATTTTCACACTATTAGTCGACTATATTTAGGTATTAGTCGACTAGGGTAAGATACGTTGGACTGACAGTTTTCTGGATAACTGAATCAAGTCGACTGCAACTACTTATAAGTCGACTGGACCAGCTATTAGTCGACTAGGGGCAAGGATTAGTCGACTACACTTTGCTATTAGTCGACTATATTTGACTGTTAAGTCGACTAATGCAGAAACAGAGAGTTGGGTCTGTTTTGACACAAGACTTAGTCGACTAGGGTATGGGTCAAGTCGACTACACATGTTTATTAGTCGACTTGTCATAGGTATTAGTCGACTAATGGACATTGATATGGTGTGTGTGTCAAGGCTTTTTATATGCTATTTCATCTTTACAAAATACATCATATCAACTCTCCTTGGGACATCTTGATCATGTAGAACTCTTGAATCGTCATGTGTTAGAGCTCTAAATGAAATGCTCCACAAAGTCTTCATCGAAATATGTTCCAACATTCTCCCCCTTTTTGATGATGATGCTTTGTGTGCACAAGTGCTCCCCCTGCAGAAAATATGTTATATTTTCCTCTCCCTGCAGAAATTGGGTTATAACAAATATGAAAAGACTTTGTTCTCCCCCTGCAACAAATATATTAGTAAGTGTGTGTGTGTGTGTGTGTGTGTGTTCTTATCAATTTTTACATGGTACCTGCAAGATAAACGTTAGATGGTACCAAACATAAAAGAACATATTAACCTTTAGGAGTCCAAATCCATTTAGAATTTGGTTTCCACCTGTTAGTATACACATAGTTGCAAGAATCACATATATCATGAATGTATGAAGCAATATATGTATTTTTATCATGAAAACTTAAATTCTTAGGAATCCATATAACTGTCTTAATTCTTTTTGAAACATGATTAGACTTTCTTTTCACATATGGTACTAACATATAAAGACTTTTCATTATATCCAATACCATAATGATTATCATGTGACAACTTCTGAAAAGATAATAAATCATTCAATTTTTCTTTTCCTTTATTGAACTTAGTCACATTTTGCAAAAGATCTTCATATTTCTTTTTGAAAACTGAAATATTTTTATCTAAAGTAGAAATCCTTTTATTCAAAGATTCAGCTTCCTTTTTCAGGAAAATGTTGTCTTTTATAAACTTCTCATTTTCATTTTTCAAAGATGATATGACTTTTTCAAACTTATCTTGTTGAGAATTTATAGAAGATACTTGTAAAGCATAACATGAATTTCCTTTAAAGTTTTTCATTTTCTTTTGATAAAACTTTATTTTTCAATTTTTCATTTTTCAGATCAATAAACAATTCATGAAATGCATCAGAAAGTTCAGAAATGATACTTCTTCATCTTCTATGGCCATGTAACATAGGTTAACACGTTCTGTGGTTCCTTCTTCATCCGAGGAAGATGAATCACTGTATTCTGATGATACTTCATAGTTTTTTCTTCTTTCTGAACTTTTTGCTCTTGTATTTTTCTTTCTTCTTGAGCAAAGGGCAATCCATCTTCATATGACCTGGTTTATCACAATTAAAGTATTTGAATTTACCTTACTTTAAGAATCGCCTGAATTTCTTTGAAAGCATTGCCATCTCCTCTTCATCGTCATTGGAATCGTCCGTGTCGGAGGATGCATGGAAGGCGAGTTCTTTCTTCTTTGAGCGGTATTGTCGTTCCTCCTTCTTTCTTTCTTCCAACTGCACTTCATATGCCATTAGATTACCGATTAGGTTTTCTAATGTCATAGTTGAGAGATCATTCGCCTCTTCAATAGCGGTTGTCTTCTTCTCCATTCTGGTGTGAGTGCACGAAGGATCTTACGAACTCTTTCAACTTGGGTGTAGTCCTTTCCAAGAGATGCTAAGGAATTGGTGATGTCGGTGAATCTTGTAACCATTTCGGATATGGTTTCATTCTCCTCCATTTTGAATAATTCAACCTGTGGATAAGAATAGATATTTTAGATTCCTTAACTTTACTTGTGCCTTCGTGTGTTACCTGAAGAGTATGCCATATTTGATGTGCAGAAGTGGCTGTTGACACTCTGTTGAACTCTTCTTTGGTTAAGGCATAGAACAAGGCATTCATTGCTTTGGCGTCAAGGTTCGCGTTCTTCTTTGATCTTCACTCCAAGTGTTGTAGTTGGTTGTTGGCTTGGTGTACGATGCTTCTACGATGTTTCAAAGGTCGTAGTTCAGCGATTGCAAGTAGATCTTCATTCTACACTTCCAATAGTTGTAGTTGGATCCGTCAAATAGCGGTGGACGTTGTGTAGAATGTCTTTCTTTGAATTGTGATGATGAAAACTCCGTTGCCATCTTTGTTGTTGACTTGTACCCGCTCTGATACCAATTGTTGGTCCCCGAGATGATGTCAAATACGGAACTATCTCTGTTGGCAATTATAGATCTAAAAATACCCAAATCAACACAAACTAAAACAAGAAGGATTAACGTTAAGCAAATAAATAAACTTGCAAAAAGGAAAATAAATCTCAGAGAATAGACAACGCAAACAAGAGAGATTTATCCTGGTTCGATCCTTGTGACCTACATCCAGTCCCCAAGCCACCCGCTTGAGATTTTCCTTTATCCTTGATTTTGTACACCCAAAATCACAACCATGCACACCACTTGACAAATCCCCTTTGCCAAATGTGTACACCTTCTCTACATCCAAGAGAACACTTTCTCTTCCACCAAGAGAATACTTTCACCTTGTACAACTGCCTCTACACCAAGAAGCCACCCGTGTACAATGCTTGCTTTGAGTATTACAACTTTCCTATAAGCCTTGGTAATGTGTATGAACGTGGACAAGGTCTAGTATAGGAGAAACTTCAGAGAACTTCACAATGGAAATGTCTTTTGGTGAAGAACAGAAGTTGGAAATTAGTTTTCAGGTTTTGCAGAATTTTGACTTGGAAACTGAAGATTTGGATGGCTGTTTGGCCTTAGGATTAACTACCCTTTATATAGCTGAAGACTAGGGTAAGTTAGGGTAGTTATAGGTGCAATTCAAACAATTGGAATGTTGGAATTCGTTGCACAAAAGACCAGATAACGAAAACTGTCCAACAGTCAGAAACTGTCTATAGTCGACTTGCCTATGGAGTTAGTCGACTAGACTAGGCATTTTCACACTATTAGTCGACTATATTTAGGTATTAGTCGACTAGGGTAAGATACGTTGGATTGACAGTTTTCTCGATAACTGAATCAAGTCGACTGCAACTACTTATAAGTCGACTGGACCAGCTATTAGTCGACTAGGGGCAAGGGATTAGTCGACTACACTTTGCTATTAGTCGACTATATTTGACTGTTAAGTCGACTAATGCAGAAACAGAGAGTTGGGTCTGTTTTGACACAAGACTTAGTCGACTAGGGTATGGGTCAAGTGCAGACTACACATGTTATTAGTCGACTTGTCATAGGTATTAGTCGACTAATGGACATTGATATGGTGTGTGTGTCAAGGCTTTTTATATGCTATTTCATCTTTACAAAATACATCATATCAACTCTCCTTGGGACATCTTGATCATGTAGAACTCTTGATTCGTCATGTGTTAGAGCTCCAAATGAAATGCTCCACAAAGTCTTCATCGAAATATGTTCCAACAGTTTGGGATTGAGAGGTGAAACCTCGAAGAATAATGGTTTGGCATAATTAGGCCCGTTACTCAGGCACGAATACCTCTAACTGATCTTGCCCTTACCTAATCGATTAAGTTGAGGTCAGATTGTTGTAATATACCTCCTGTGGATGGTCTAACCAGTTAAGAGTCGTCTACGTCAGTCTACCCTAACTTAGGCTAGATTTTTCTTTCTTTTATTTATGTGTTTGTTTGTTTTTTGTTTTGGCAATTTTTGTGTAATATGAATTATAATTATAATTTTTCTAATGAATATAGTCATTCATACTTCACCCCGACCTCTTTTGACTCAGATATCACCAACCCGGTATTTCATAACTTTAACCAAGTATGCCAGATTGGTTTTATCCGAGTCAATAAATGCCCCAGTCCCAATACTATGAACAAGATTGGATCAATCATCTCCCTTCTTCACCGAGTCAGTGGGGATACAACTCCCCCGAGTCATATAGTCAACCACCTTACCAACAACCAGCTTCATGTACTCCTTATCAAGATCAACCTGTAGACAAAAAAACTAAATTAGAAAAAGAGTCTCAAAGCCTTTCTTGAGTCCGAATAACAAATCATGAAAACTTACAAGCCCATCAAAATTTTCAAATTCAAAATTCTTACTCTATTTTTCAAGTCCTACAATAACAAGAAGAACCTACTGTAACACCCCGATCCCGAGAATATGGGGACGCTACGGCGATATACATACGCAAGGCGAAAATACCTTCACATGCGTACGCTAAGCCTTAGTACAGGGAATAAACACGATATACAAAATAGCTCTAGCATTAAATAAGTATAAGAATACCTAAAAAAAGGGTCAGTGGTCTTGATAGATATGGATAATAGGGATAAATAAGAAAATAAAAACATAATAATAAATATATCTATGAATAGTATAGGTGACGAGTCTCCTATGTATATCCCGTGAAATATCTGGTACTACGATTCTCGGATCTCCAACCAGAGCACGCAAACCCAGGGTCATAAGAAAGCGACCTAGTTAGTGAAAAAAAAAGAAAGTAGTAATATATACTATAATAGTAGTACAATCATGATATTATATAATATATGTTTAATTACCAGTGATACAATATACATATATTTGGTTTATATACGATTGTTTTAGCACTATAACATTATCAATTCCTAGCATGTCAATGGTGTCACCTCTATAATATTATCCAATTATATAACATGACAATTTATTCATATTATCGGAAAGAGTCTGGAATATATATCACCCAACTATTTAACATTGTGTTATTATAATCAATGTGAGTTATACCATTTTTATGTTATTTTCAATATACGTGATATGATACAATATTAAGTATTCCTAATTACATCAGTGTATATAAGTAACATGTAATAAGTTTAATTACTTTATATTTCTTATTTAATCTAAGAATAACAGTAGCAAAATGGTGTCATGATGAATATAAACATATAAATATGAAGTATGCTGAATAACCATACAACTATGTTGTGATTATACAGTAACAATGTCTGTAAGGTATACATGAAACAAAATACACGAAATATAGAGTATACGTGTACCTGAATAGTGTGTCACCGCATGAAGTGTAACAGGTATTAGGAAGTGTAGCAAGGTATACGAGTGGCATGATAATGGATAGAATATCAGAAGTGATAACAAGTACAACTGAATAATAACATACATGTATCATGTAAGATATGTTATTTATACAATAATAACAATTAGTGCTGCCTGGTATTTTAATCAATCTCTTCCAGTGTCTCATACCACTGGTAGTTCATAGCGAAGCCCGCACTTCGGCTGAACCCATCCGAACATGGCATATAGGTACCATGATCCAAACAGGAGAGTGACCAAATAACAAGCATTCTTGACGTCACTATTGTTTATACTATTTTATTATGTTAATTGAAAACTCAATGCTTAAAAAGCTCTTATCGGGTGAGTATATCTCGTGCACACCCGGGACCATGGCCTTAAACAATCCCTTGGCTACTGAGACCAAGGCTCTCCGCTAAGAGGGAAGCATAAAACGGAAAATAAGAACTCATGGAGCTATATATAACCGGTAGCCAACGGTACCATCCCCTGTAGTGGGACTAACAATGGATTCAAACATCCACCGATAAGATCAAGTTAACCATCAAGTCTCCCCATCCCCATATTACATTTATTATATTAAAACTATCTAGTATATCAGGATTAAGTACAGTACATAGTACATGTAATACGATAACAGGACATGAGCTCTGTTGATAGCATGAAACAGGATAACGAGACACAGGAAATGAGAGATGTGGGATTCTAGAGGTGGCCCCTGTGGCTTTGGTCCACGTGGCACTTAGTTCCACACATCGTGTATCAACAGCTCACATGTCCAGTAATCAGAATATCAATATAAGTAACAGAAAAAATCATGTAACTGGAATATAGGAATATACATGTAGCAATAATGATCCATATGACAAGAATATAGAAGCAATCAATGCATGGATACCAGTGAATATATGTAACAGTGATATATGAACATGGTATAACTGGGTACAAAGCATCCATGTAACGATAATACAAATATATGAGATGACGGTATTCAGTGAATAGTGTATCCTATCAGTGGGACATGAATAAAAATAATGGTGTCACGTGTAACAGTATCTGTGTAACAGTGATACATGTACTGAAATAACAGAATGCAGTGTGATAGTATTTCGATGCCACTGTGCTCCAAGTATATGAATTATAATGTTTAGTTTAACAAAGTCTCTGTGTAACAGGCGTACATGAATATGCAATTAAATGTAATTTCTTGTAAAGTGATCCACAGTATATAAACAGCAGTGTCCAATGTGAATCAGGTAACGGTGGCTATACCATATAATCGAGTATTAGATATCCCTATTTATAATAATGATTACAATATTATTCGTATGATAGATATCACAAAATTATTATATATAATTATCTATTTTAAATATCAATTTATTAGCTAATTTATTTTTTTAAATTATTAACTTATTAATCTCGATATATAGACACTTCATCTATATTTTATAATAAATCAAGAAATCAAACAAATTATTATTTTGTTATGCTTAAAGAAAAATCATGTATATTCTAATTACAGTGATTTATCAATAATTACATTTTATTAAAAATATTTAAAATGATTAACCGATAATCAAGATTTATTAAATAAAGAAATCAATAAATTATTTAAACACGATAGAAATAATTTATAAAAGAAAAATACTCACATAGCTATTATGGGCATGTAGCTCTCTTTCTTACAATCATAACGATTCCAGAATCGTCCATATCGGACCCCAGATGCTCAAGATATTGTCTGAACACTAAACCATAACAAAAAGAGTTAAATACGTATTTTAAAGGATTTGAAATGAAATAAATTTAGTTAACAGGGGTTTCATGTAAAATTACCTTTTATTGACTTTGGGTGTGGGTTTGGGTTGACAGTGGGTCGGATCCAGATCCAAAAACCTGACCCAAAACTTAAGTGGTTCGGTTTATGGGTTAATGGTTAAAGGGCCTTGAATTGGGTTCACACCCTTATGGGTTGTGAACCCATAACTGCTGCAGCAGCTTCTGCTGCCCCCGCCGTGCAAGCCAACTAGCGAGGCTAGCCGGCAGTGGTCCTGGCCATCGGCGGCGCGACGGGTAAGGGGGAAATAGAAGAGGAGGGAATGAAGGAGGGAGATTAAAGAGAGAAAGAAAGAAAGGAGAGAGAAACATGGAGAAAGGGAAAAGAGAAGAGAGAAGAAAGGAGGGTTGCCAACAGCGTGTGGCCTGTGGCTCTCACGGCTGGGATGAGTGAGTTGAGAGAGGGTAAAGAGAGAGAAATGAGATTTAAAGGAGAAAGAGACAGAGAGATTTTGAGGGGTTTAATTAGAGGGGGGGAGAGAGAGGGGGGCGGGTGAAATAAGGCGGTGGAGGTCCAGTGAATTAAAGAAAGGAGAGAGTTTAATATGATTATAATATGCTTAAATTACTATTATTTAATTGGGTCCAAAATTTGATTGGTCCCAAACGGTCCTCAAAAATTCTATAAAATAGAGAATATTATACGGAGGGGAATGTGAAATAGGATTCTAGAAATTTTGTCTGATTTGCAAACTAAAAATCATGGAATTTATTTCGACACTGGTTTAGTCAGATTTTAGACTAAATCAGAAAAATTCCCAAAAGTACTCTAAAGTAGAAAATATGATTTTGATGAATAATATGAAAGCTGATTCAAGAAACTCAACTCTGTTTGTGAATTAAAAATCATAGAGCCGATTATCAGTATCGGTTGACACCGACTTCAGAGATTTTTCAAAATAATCTAGAAAATTTCAAAAAATTTTGTAAAATCTAAAATATTGAAAAATCATATCTGAAACTGAAATCTGCTCAATTCAACTTTACACGCCATATCGAGTATTGATACTGTGATACGTATGTCAAGGATCCGGGGGTTAGACCTACTGACTTAAAAAGAGTATGAAATCGTGATTCAGTCCCGAAATACATATATTTAAATTTAAAATGAGTGTCTCCAATCTATTGATAGGTTAGAAGAAAAAATGAGTTATTTGGTCAAAACAATTAATGATAGGAATGAGAAAACTCTACCTGACACATTATTGACCATTCCCGACTCTCTTAGACGTATGCATTCATTCATATATTGAGGATAATGCATGAAAAAAATCTTTTAAAAATCTTTTTGAAAAGAAAAACAATATTCTGACCTATTTTTTGTAAGAAATTAAGTTAATTTTAAGAAATAAGAGAATCATAATTAGGATTTCTTATAGTTGGTCATAATAAGATTAATTGTTTGATTTCTAGAGTTAGGAAGAAAATTTGGAAAAGTAATTTAGTCTTGATTTTTTTCTTAATGAAATATGCATATTTTATACACTTACACACTTAGGGTTCAAAAACAAAGATTCTTACGCCTTATAAAAAAAAGAAAAAAAGAAAAAATATAAATATATATAAAAAAATCCTCTGATTAAGCTGGGTAATTGTGCCTAATAAATCACCTAAAAGTGGTCCATACTATAAAAAATACTTAGTTTTGTGGCCTTATTTGCTCGAGTCCTTAAGTCCTTTGGGTGTTTTCTCACCCGGTGTCCTAAGACCATCCGGTTTGAGAGTCTAACCTAAGACTCATTATATGAGCAGATTAGAAAGCCTAATCAAACTAAGGAATATTACCCCTAAAAATATGTAAAAGATAAGATATAAGAGTTACAGTTGAAAAATCCCGAGTTATTATTCACGGTCACGAAGATGCATATAAACTAAAATAATAGACTAGATGATAAATGCATTTTTGACTCCTTACTTTAATTGATAACAAGTTTTTGAATAGAGACTAAGTTTTGAAATAAAAAGTTTGGCTTTTCTTATAACTTATAGATTACTTGAATTTTTACAAAGAATACTTCAAATATGTTTTCCCTTTATCAAAATGTGTTTTCAAAATACTAACACTTTATTTTTCTTTCTTTATGGATTTTGTGAGTGTAATTCACTGAAAACTCATGGGACATAACTCGTTCTCTAGGGGTAACCTAAAAATTTAACGACTTATTGCACATGCTAAGTGCAATCATGGTTCCTATGAAAGTTAATTAGATTAGATTAGCTATATTTTACTTTTTATTTGTTTTGCTCCAGAACGAACAAAAGATAGGTATGAGGCTGTGATCGTACACGTATATTGCATTGTTTATTAGTACATTCCTACACTTATCTTATAATAAATCTGTTAATCACCTTGTCTTAATATTTAATTCATGCAGGATATGATTAATGAAGGGAGAGAAGATAATACCAAATAAATATCAGTTAAATCAGATTTATATGAATTTATTTGGTTAGCTTGAAGAATCAATGAGTATAAACAAGGATAGAGTCAAATCCAGAAGTCCAAATGCAACCCTATCAATATACAAAGGATATCTAAAAGATTGGGACAGACATTCAGAAGATTTAGAGAGATAAGATACAATTCAATTGAAGATTAAGGGACAAAAAAATATTTATCTCTAATCTTATCTCCAACCTTATAAGAAGATCTTTTCTATTAGCAAGTGATTTTATCCATATCTCCAACTTTATCAGAAGATCTTTTCTGTTGGGCCAGCGATTTGGTCTCATCCTCAAGGGCGCCCTCCCCTCCTCATTTCTCCTCTAATACCTGCAAATTCAGAGGCAAAAGGGCACCACACTGCAGAGAGAGATTCTAAGCTGGTTTTTGCTCTAATTTAGTTTAGGAATTTATTTTTTAAATGTAATTTTAAATTTTTTATAGCTTAGATTAGAGGGAGTTTCATGAAAAAAAAGGAAGAATTGTATTTAGAGTAACACTGAATGTAATCTTCTTCAAAGAGAGTTGTATTGAGAGTGACAGCCCATGTAACTTTCTCACTTTTCTTCATTAATTCAACTTAGTCAATCGCTGCTTCTATGTTATTCTCTTCACTGGCTTT
Organism: Agave tequilana; assembly: GCA_038442645.1. Lineage (NCBI taxonomy): Eukaryota > Viridiplantae > Streptophyta > Magnoliopsida > Asparagales > Asparagaceae > Agave > Agave tequilana. Next base: position 163,194 of record JAVJIF010007507.1, read on the forward strand.
GCTTACTTTACTCCAAGGAATGTTAATCAACACTACGACTTAAGATATGTTAATGTTTTTAAATCTTTCCTTTCTTGTTTATTAGTTTTAAAAACAACTTTAAAAACCAAAGCTTTTCTTTTCTTTCATTTCTTTCTCTTTTAACTTAATAAATCTTTTAACTTTAAACGATTTCAAAATCATTTTCTCTCTTTCACTTTCTTTCTAACTTAACCTAGTTCTTTTCCTTTTCTTTTCAAAAACAAAGAAGAATCTTTAACCAATTTTAGTAATTTAAAAGAACTTATTAAAAACTTTTTTCGCAGACCGTCCTTATGACCCGCATAACCACTTGCTATAGCAATAGCATTGAGCAACCTTGTACTTGATAATATATATTTCTAAACTTATCTTTTCTGTGCACAGGTTTGGCCCAATCAAGTTAGCAGGCCAGAGGAGGAGGGCGACGACTTGGAGGTGGTCGGCTAAGGGAGCGGGTGAGATGAGGGAGGAGAGAGAGAAAATAGAGAGACGTAGTGAGAAAGCGGATAAAAAATGAAGATAGGAGAGAGAGAGGGAAGGAGAGATAGCCAGAGGGGGCTTGGTTGGTCAGATTAGGTTGCCGATCGGCCGGCAAGGTGAGGGGACGCTAGCTGTGGGTAGAGAGAAGAAAGAGGGAATGATAGAGAGGGAGAGAGATATAGAAATGGAGAGAGGGAGAGAGGGTGTGGAGAGAGGAGGAGGGGATATGGAAGGTGATGCCAGGGAAGCCTGGCCAATAATAATGTTGGCCAGTAGCTGCTGGTCGTCGGCCAAATGGGAGAGAGAAAGGGGAGGGAAATGGGAAGAAGAGAGAAGAAAAAGGAAGAAAGGAGAAGAGAAAAGAAGAGGTGGAAGGTGGCAGAAAAAGAAAAAAGAAAAGGAAAAAGAGAAGAAGAAAAGGGAAAATACCCAGCTCAAGTTCTGGTCTCGGGAAAAAAAATACAAAAATTATTAGTTTCGGTCAAATTTGACTAATTCAAAAAATCTCCAAAAATTCTCTAAAATAGAAAATTCAAACCCCATTTGCAAGAAATTCAAACCCCATTTGCAAATTAAAAATTCTAAAATCGATTGGCTATACCGGTAGACACCAAATTTAAGAGATTTGCAAAATAAATTAGAAAAATTCCAAAATTTTAGAAAAAATCAAATTACTGAAAATAATATTTGAAACAAAATAGTTTGAATCTAACTATAATGAAGGTCAAATCAAGAAGTACACTGCATGAAAGATATCGAGTCTTGGATTTGGATTCAGAGTAACTCTGAATCCACCAAATACAGGTCTGTTACTCGATAACAATAATAAAAATAATAATAAAAGAAATATATATATGGAGAAATAGGAAAATACAAATAAAAATCAGAACATGTATCCGAGTACGTATTCTGGGAACAGGGTGTTACATCTACTATTTCGGTTTGAGGTAAAGATCTGATCTTTCCTATTTGGATTTATTTTCACTAGTTATTTTTCGCATTGCTTTGAGGAATCTATTGAGAAGATGGCCGAAAGTAGCCAATCATCGGTGAAATCTTTGAGTCATCTTCTGATAAAAATTGATGTCGTGAAGTTTAACAACACGAATAATTTTGGGATGTGGAGATGTGAGGTGATGGATGTCCTGACGGCATCAAACCTCAAAGACTCTCTATGTCTGAAAGAAAAGCCCAAGGAGATAACTAAGAAGGACTGGGACAAATGAATCGGATGTCGTGTGGCATCATCAGGTCTTGTTTGACACAAGACATCAAGTATCATGTGCTGTATGAGACTTCCGCAAGGAAGATTTGGGAGATCCTCCCTGACGAAGAGCATCGATCTCGACTGCATCTAAAGAGGAAGCTTTATCACTTTCAATTAAATAGAGGATTCTCTATTGATGAACACATGAATAACTACACGAAGTTTCTTTCTGACCTAATTAATGTGAATGTGAAGATCGAAGAAGAGGACAAGGCGGTGATTCTTTTGAATTCTCTTTCTGATGAAGAGTATGAGACCTCCGTCCTAACCTTGATCAACGGTAAACAAACACTCAACTATAGTGATGTGTCAGATCCTCTTGTAAATTATGAAGTGCGGAGGAAGGACAAGCGGTCTTCTTCAAAGAGTGATTCGGCAGAAGCATTAATAGTAAGATGCATGAGTTCCGGTAAGAAGGGCAAAGGCGATCATGAGAGATCAAAGTACAGGCCAAGTTTCAGAGATCTGAAGAAAAACTGGCGCATCTTCTGCAAAGAGTTAGGGCACTGGAAGGTTAATCGTTTAATAATCAAAGATAAGAATACAGAGTCGAAGATCAAGGTAAATCTCGCACGAATGATTAATACCCAATCGGCTAGTACTTCACAGGCAGATGGATCAGACTCAGACTCAACTGTATTCTCATTCTCAGTCACTACTTATACTATTAGTTCTCAGGTGCTTTTAAGTGGATGCTAGATACAGGAGCTTCCTATCATGTATGTCCCATTATGAATTGATTTTCTAGTTTTGAGAAGCTAAACGGTTGCTCTATGGTCATGGGTGATGATCATTCATATAACATGAAGGGATAGGTGTGGTCCTTATCAAGATATATGTTGGGTTGGTGTGAGAATTGAAGGATGTGAGGTATGTACCTCAACTAAAAAGGAATCTTATCTATGTTGGTGCCTTGAAAGCATTGATCTTGAAGTATCTATTGGAGATGGTGTTCTCAAGATGATTAGAGGCTCTATGGTTGTTTTGAAGGGTATACGACGCAATAACCTTTACAACTTGAAGGGCAGTATGTTACAGGGCAAGTGATAACTTTTACAAATTTAAATAATGATTGCACCCGATTCTGGCATATGAGGCTTAGACATATAGGAAAAAAGTCTTTGCAAGCTCTTGCAAAGCAAAGTTTATTGAAAGTTCCCAGTAGACGCGAATTGAAATTTTGCGAATATTGTGTCATCAGAAAGAAGACCAAGGTAAGATTCGGCATCGCAACTCATGCACCGAGGAGATTCTGGATTATGCTCACACAAATATCTGGGGACCTACCAAGATGGCATCTATTGGAGGTAACCACTACTTTATATCTTTTATAGATAATTACTCTAGGCGATGTTGGATATATATACCATGACGCACATAGAGGAAGTCCTGGAGTTATTTGTGGAGTGGAAGAAGAACATGGAGAAGTGTACGGGAAGGAAGATCAAGGTACGTAATTCAGACAATGGAGAAGAGTACACAAGTGATTCTTTGTTATAGCTATGTTCCAATGAGGGCATAGAAAGACACTTCACAGTAAGGGAAACAAGACAACAAAATGGGGTGGCTGGAAGGATGAACATGACCTTGCTAAAAAAGGTTTGTTGTATGTCATCCAATGCCGGCATATCAAAATCTTTTCGGGTTGAGACATTGGCGTATGCTTGGCATCTCATTAATAGGTTTCCTTCGTCTGTAATAGGAGAAAAAATTCCTCTAGAGGTTTGGTCAAAAAAAGTTGCTAAGGATATGATTCGCTACGGATATTTGGGTGCCCGGCCTACTATCATGTCAAGAAAGATAAGTTAGACCCAAAGGCGAGAAAAAGTGTGTTCGTAGGATTCAAGAAAGAAGTCAAAGGCTTGGAAGGACAATAAATTTATCTTGAGCAGAGATGTCACATTTGACGAGACTTCAATAATGAAGTCTGTAGACTCTCAGTAGGTTGAGAGTTCGGCAAGACATGATATTGCAGTAGGTGAAGAGTGATGCCACTTCATCATCTTTAGACAGATCAGTATCATTTGAGATCATACCCTCAGTGACACAAGGTGGGGATCAGGTAGACGAACAGGATTCTGATGATGATAAGGATCAAGGACAGACTATGGGTTATGTCCAAGAATCTATTGCAGCAGAAAGAACCAGAAGAAATTCACGTAAGCCCAGTTGGCTCACTACTGACATGATCGTGGCCTATGTTCTCTCAGTCGTTGAGGAGGCAATCTCGTCTACATATAGGAAAGTTGAAATTAGTTCAGAGTCTAAAATGTGGAAGGATGCCATGATAGAAGAGATTAGTTCTCTACATAAGAACGACAATTGGGAGCTATCAGAGTTGCCCAAGGGAAGGAAGGTGATCGGTTGTAAGTATGTATTTGCAAAGAAACAGGAATCTCCAAATGGTGGTACTGTATGCTACAAAGCCAGATTGGTAGGAAAGGCTATGCGCAGTAAGAGGGCATTGACTACAATGAGGTATTCTCACCCATTGTGAAGCACTCGTTTATTAGGATTTTACTGGCACTAGTCGTACAGTACAAGTTGAAACTTGATCAGCTTGACATGAAAACCGCCTTTCTCCATGGCGATTTTGAAAAAGAGATCTAAATGTCTTAGTCAATGGGGTTCAAGTCTACAGGAAAAAAATATATGTTATGCAAGTTGAAGAAATCACTTTATGTACTAAAGTAATCACCAAGGTAGTGGTATAAGCATTTTGACAGTTTCATACAAGCCAAGAGGTATACACGAAGCCATCAGGACCATGTGTATATTACAATAAGCTGCCAAGTGGAGAGTACATCTATCTACTATTGTATGTGGATGATATGCTCATTGCTTTCAAGAGCAGATCTGTAATTGAAAATTGAAGAAGAACTTGTCTTCTGAGTTTGAGATGAAGGATCTGGGTGAAGCGAAGAAGGTGATAGGTATGGAGATTGAGTGAGACCAGAAAGGTGGCAAGGTTAGCTTAAAGCAAAAGGGGTACTGAAAGAAAGTACTTTAGAAATTCAATATCAACGGCGATACGAACTCTGTAACTGCACCATTAGCTCCTCATTTCAACTTAAAAGCTACTATATCTCCTACTTCTGTTGAAGAGTATGAGGACATGACTCACGTACCCTATGCTAGTGCAGTGGACTGTTTAATGTATGCAATAGTCTGTACAAAGTCTGACTTGTCACAAGCTGTCTCAATAGTAGCAGATACATGCACGATCCCGACAAGGATCATTAGGAGGAAGTAAAGTGGATTTTACGGTACATCAAAGGTACCATAGATGATGATTTGGTATTCGAGAAGGATGTTACATGTAAGCAACAAAGTATCTTATTAGTATCCATATTTGCATATTTCTACCACATATTCATATTATTCTATATAAAATTCTGTTAATAATAGCTTTCTTGTATGTTTCTAGGTCTATGGCATAAAATGAAGAAGAAGCCTAAAAATCCTATTTATTTGGTGATTTTTAGAGCCTAAATATAGCCATTGACTTTGAAAACCCATTCTACTACTGCTTGGAGCAGAAAATAAGGAACCAGTAGCCTGTATAAGGAGGCATAACAGGGATGGTCTGCATGCTGCGGTGCTGCGGCTGGCTGCGCGAGCGGCCACAGCATAGCCACAGAAACGCGGCAAAAGTCGCATTTCCGCGGCCATGTTTTGGGGCCACGTGTCGAGCTTCGACGCGTGGCCCCGTATGGCTTCTCTGGTACACCCCCTTGGTCTATAAATACCCTGTATTGTCCAGAATTTTTAGAAGAGGAAGAAATGTAGTGTAGTTCTTCCTATTTGTGTAGTTTAGTTGTTCTTTTCTTCTTTCTTTTTTGTGTTATTTTCTTTAGTAAATCATGTGATAGGGGAGAGAGTAATTTATAGGATAGAAGAGGGGTTCTTGTAATAGAGGATGACACTCTATGAAAGGTTCTTCCTTTATCTCTACTTATTTTCTTCTCTCAACCTTATACATTCTTAGTTAATTTTCTATCATGGTATTTAACTACTAACCACTAACTTGCTAACTCCTTACTTGATAATCCACATGAATCTATTAGCCTCTACTTAGCCTTTTTCCTGCAAGAGCCATTGATAACTCATGATGATAGATTCTAATACTCTAACATCTAATTCTCTAACAAGCTAATATTATTTTATTTCATGATTGCTCTAGTGTAGTTTTGATGGTTTAAGTGTAACTTGCACTTATTTATTTGAGTTTGGATGTGATGAGTGATCTTGTGGATCATTCTTTGAAAAGCTCTTGAAATAAGAACTAGTAATGGCCAAGGATACATGTGAAGCAACTATCACTAAGATGTTAGAATATTGGTGGAGCCATTAGTACTTAATAGCCATGAGTTTTCTTTCATTTTTACTTTATTTTAGAAATAATCTAAAAATCATGATGACAAAGATGTGACTTGTGACGATTTTGTCATTCAGAGATGACGAACTGGACATGATGATAAAGAAATAGTCCTTACTGGACTGAAAGATGCGACTTGTGAAATCACCTAGAGGGGGGGTGAATAGGTGATAATGCTAATCTAATGAACTTAATGCGGAATTTAAAAACTAATTGCAATAACAAGAGATGCACACTCAAACAAGCCAAGTAAGTAAATATGAATGAACAATATAAATAGATGCAAGGCACAATATAGAGAGAGAGTAAGAGCCAAGGGATCAAGCGCAAATAACAAGATATGTTTCGAGGTTCGAACACCCAGCTCTACATCCCCGCCTTCACCCAGAAGGATTTTAAGTCCACTAGCTTGTCCACAAAGGACTCCCACAAAGGGAACCTCCACCGAGGATTTGGGCAATACAATCACAAGGAGTACCCAACTCCTCTCCTTACAAACACAACCTCCTCCTTGAGGCACAACACCAAGCCAACAAACAATCACCTCACAACCTTGAGGGATAACCACAAAGCAACACAAGGATCACCTCACAACTTGAGGGATGCAACCCAAATGCACAACCTCCTCAACACAATGAGGGAAAGGCACAAAGCCAAGCAAAGATTGGGTTTACAACTTGGTGATCAAAAGACCACAAACAATCTCTTTTCCCACACAAAGATCCTATAGAATAAGATAGTAGATGTAGCTCAAGTGTGGAGAAAACCAAAGGAATGGAAATCAAAAACTCAAAGAAAAATCTTTGGGAAAAACTAGAAACAAAGATGAAGAAGTTGAATCAAAATCTTTTCCCAAAACCCTTTCTTGATTTTCCAAACCCTAGCAAAAACACCAAATAGATTGTTCAATTTAAAGCCCAAAAACTTCTTTTGATTGCTGTGAAAACACTAGAGAGTCAGGAAAAATTCACACAAAAAATCTTAGAGAAAACCTCTCTTCAATGGGGTATTTATAGCCCAAACAGAAAACTAGCCGTTTAGGCTGATCTGGCAGCCTGACAGGCTGGCGGTCGACCGGCCCGGTCGACCGCCAACGGTCATAAATATGACCGTTGGGCAAACTCGGTCGACCGTCCGGATGACCGCCCAGATACAGAGAGCAGACTTTTCTGCTTCGGTCGACCGCACGGTCGACCGCCCAGATACAGAGAGCAAGGCTCTCTGATCCGGTCGGCCGACCGGCCGACCGGCCCTGTGTCTGACAAACGTGCACAGGGCTGTGCACGTCAGTCGACCGCAACGGTCGACTGGCTCTTGGTTCGGTCGACCGTTGCGGTCGACCGACCTGGCCTATCAGCCACAGTCTGGGTCAGAAATTGGGTTTAAAAATATTTCTAAAAATCTTTTATCTCTTCTAAAAATCCCCAAAAATAGTTTTAACATTTTGCATTGATATATAAACATGTGATAAACATTACAACTCAAATATCAAGCATATGAAACTATTTTTGTGTTTTATCATTTTTACCAAAAATCAAAAACTGTATTTTCTAAAACTTGAATTTTTGAATACGTTTTGTCCAAAACTCATCCAATTACAAAAACATGATATTAAACAACCTTTAGGCATGATGTATATGGATATAATCCTATATACATGAAACATATATATATCCATATTTTTGACTTTAAATTCCAAAATATGTTTTGTTAAAAATACCAAAACATAAAACACATGAATAAGTAAGTCAAAACTAAGTTTGTCTAAGAGGTTGAAGCATGCATGTATATAGAACAAATCTAATATACATTAAACCATGTAAACTTGTTTTGAATCTATCTATTCATGAAACCAAGATCAGTTAAACCAAAACGGAAAAACCGAAAACCAATATTCAAAACATGAAACGTGTGTGTTGTGAACTTGAGCATATCATACTATTCTAATCTTTACAATTTGGATCTAAACACAAAACTAAACTATGGTACCGATGTCTTCTTGTAGAGCGCCGTCTCCAAGCCGACTCGATCCAAAACTTCGTGATCCACCGAGCTTGACTCCAATGAGTGCTATATATGATCTTGTCGCTCGGGCTCTTGAATCACTATGTGAAAGCTTCCAAACCATCTTAGATGAAGCTAATCTCCTACTAACATCTTGATTAATGATCTGAAACTAAAATCACAAGATTATTAGTACACATAACTGCATGAGTTAATCATCATCAAAACTAGAGTGGAAGGCCTCTGGGCCAACAATCTCCCCCTTTTTGATGATGACAAAACTCATGAAGTTATATATGCATGGATTAAAGTTAAGCTTCAAAGAAGCTCCCCCTTAACTCATGCATAAACAAATAAACATAAATATGCAATGAATATGAAACATGAAACATGCATAGATATGCATAAACAATAAAAGGCTCTAGATACCAATGAAATTGTCAAAAATAAAACATGCTCTAGATACCAATTAAACTTAAACTGAATTAAACTTAATATATGCAAAACATAAATATGCATATATAAACTCAAACTCTAAATCTTTCTCCCCCTTTTTGTCAATCATCAACAAAGGGGTAAACAATCAAAACAAAACAAAATCTTCTCCCCCTTTTTACTACAAAGAAACAATCATCAATAAAGGGGTAAAAGTAAAAACAAATCAATAAATTTTTTCTCCCCCTTTTTGCTCGAAACAAAGAATCAACAAAGGGTTAAAAATAATAAAAACAATGTTCTCCCCCTTTTTTTCTAAAACAAAAACAAAGTCAATAAGGGGTGACAATCAATTAAGATATCAATTAAAAATTTGTCAAAGTAGAGCATCTTGATACCAATTGAAATTAAACATAATAAATTTTGAATTTCTAAACAAGGATTTTGATACCAATTGTAAATATTTTTTTATTTTGAACATATGATACCAAATTGAAATTTTCAATCATAAAGAATGGGAGTAGAAATCAAATACCAATTGAAAGATGAAATACAAGTTTTCTCCCCCTTTATGAAATACCAAATGAAACAATGAATAAGCTTGTATGTGGATACCAATTGAAAACTAGTCAATTGAAACAAGATAATCATTATAAAACAAGCTTTATCATGATCAAAATTTGTACTCTAAGATATATGAGTATAATAAGCACAAATAAAAACATATATATGTATGAAAAAATAGATACCAATTGAAATTGATACTCTTTGAAGTGCAAGCATACATATACAAAAAAATATATGAGTATACAAAAATGTCAATATTGATACCAATTGAAAGAATTCAATGATACCAATTGAAACAACAATAATATCAAATGTATATCTCATATTTCCTAGCCTCCCAATCATGTTCAAGTTCAAAATAATTTTCACTATAAGGCATACATGAGCATGATCTCCCATCCAACCACCCTTTGATGGTAGGGTTTTCAAAAATAGATTTGAAAATAAGATTTGTTTGAAAAACTCTACCAAAGTGAAGAATACGATCTAGTTATGGAAAAATCTTGTTAACTAGTATGAAATCCTTCAAGCTAGGAATAAAACATAAATATTGTTTTTCATGAAACACATGCAAATCACATGGCACTAAACACTCAAAAACCATAAAGCCCATATCATACTCATGAAAACAAAGTCATGAGAAACCAAATAAAGTGAGTGAACAAGTGTTATGTGACACACATCATCATGAAAATATTCAATTTAGCTCAATTAAGATATTCCTTAAGAACCAAAAAAAAAAAACTAGATTTTCATTACCAAACTGAAATCACCTAAAAACATGAAAATCATCAAAATGATTTAAACTTCAAGGCATATGTATGTTTTGTACAAACTAAAGTATACATACATATCCTAAACATAATGAGTCCACAAAAGTATATGCATGAAGGCACGTGGCTCAAGGATGTACATGCATAATTAATAGTTTGAACAAGATAGACATATACATGAAGTTAAAACACATGATCATAGAAACATATTCAAAATGAGAAATATAAGTTAGAATGCATGAATCATCAAAACTAGACTATACTAGCACATCTAATGGGTACAAATAGGCATTCAAGCACAAACATAAAAAGAGTTACTTGTGGCCCATTCTATGTACAAGTATAAATCCTAGTTTTCATGAAAACTAACATCTAAACATATATTCAAGTCATGAAGCATAAAACGACACATAAATCAACATGATAGACATAAAAATGATCATGAAGAAAATCCACATGCTATTAGAATCATGATATACATAATAGCTAAACGAATGGTGAGAACACAACAAATGTGTCCATATAAACATGGGTGATCTCAAAAGCTATACATGCATGTCAATGATCTAAGAATCATGGCATTTAACATAATAAACTATAAACATCAAAACAAAACAAAAATCATAACACACATATGATCATTATGTGTATGCATGTGCATTAGATCTAGGACATACATATTAGTTTAAAAACAACGTGAGAACACAAAGATAGGTCCATGGGTGTCTCAAATAACTAAACATGTATATCACTAATCTAAATCACATGGCATAATTATAATGAGCTTTAAAACATGACATGCTATAAATCAATGATGTGAAAGCATGTAAATAAAAACGGGAGTTAGAGATCGATACCAAAAACCGATGAAGGCATCTCTCTAGTTCTCCAAACCAATGGTGGTCCTCTCCACCAAACTCCCCTTGAAAGTGATGCATCCAAATTGTTTTCTTTAAGCAGGAACGTATCCACTTCAAGGCACCGCTACTCTCACGTGATGCGAGAGCCCACACCTACATCAAAAATTTTAGGGGTGGTCTTTGGTACCCATTTTCTTTTGGGTCCATAGGGGTTAGTATCTTTCCTAACCAAAATAAGATTATTTGCTAAATTTTCAACATGTAAACGATCATAGCAAAATCTAGCAAGGTGGCCTTTTCGACCACAATGTGTACAAATGTACACGTGAGCATACATGTGATGGTGGTGACCGTGGGAAGCATGTGTATGCCGTGGAGAGTGTGCATGCAAAGATGGAACTTGTTTCTTTCGAACCAAGGTTTCCAAGCGTGTATGATTCAAAGCACATTGGCTCAAAGTGGAGCCCAAACAATCAACACTTTTCTTCAAAACATTTATATCATTTTCAATAGTTGAAGATAAAGTGGAGCATGCAATAGATGTGCTAGATGAAGGAGCTACACTAGCATGGCAAACATGATTATCTATATCCTTTTTCAAAGATTTATTTTTATTTAAAACAAGATCTAATTCTTTAGTAATGAAATCAATTTCATTTTTTAAAACAAGGTTATCTTTTAAAACAAAATCCAATTTTGAAGATAAAACCTGATTGTTTTTCACAACATCATCACAATCATTTTTGCTTTTCAAAACATCAATCTCTTTTAGGGCAAGGTCTAGTTGAGATCTTAGTGAGTCACGTTCACTAGTAATCTCTTCCTTCTCTTGCAAAACCGATTCAAAAGTTGAGCACAAATCCTTCATTTCTTCTTTTAAATCAAAGTTCTTCTTTTTCAAAAGTTCGTGTTTTTCTAAGAAATTTTCAAGCTTTGAGGCAAGTTCTACATTTAAATTTTGAACTTCCAAACACCCATAGCAATATGAACTAGAGCTATCATCTAGTTGAGAATCTGATTGTACCTCAAGGGAGTCTTTCCCTTGGACCATGAGGCAATGCTCGTCGGACTTGTCTCTCCCTAGATCTCCTCAACTTGTTGATAATCCTTGGTAGCTCGGGAGAAGACAATATGCTCCAAACTGCAAAAGCCGAGTCATAATGAGCAAACACATGTAGAAGATCTTCATTAAGAGATGCTCTAAGTGTCTTAAGTGCTAATGCATTGGCCTTCTTATGCTTGCTAGCATTAGGGTAGGATTCTTGAGTAGTGGCTTGATAAACTAGATGTCCTAGGCTTTTTAAGTGACTACTCATCTTGGCCTTCCAAAAATCATGTCTAGAAAATCAAACATAGGAGGGCTATCCATGAGTGCAAACTAAATGTGTGCAAATGAACAATGCAATGAAGATTAGCAAACCAAATCTCACTCCTAGGTGGTTAAACCTAAATATCAGGAGTGGAGGCTCTGATACCAATTGAAATCACCTAGGGGGGTGAATAGGTGATAATGCTAATTTAATGAACTTAATGCGGAATTTAAAAACTAATTGCAATAACAAGAGATGCACACTCAAACAAGCCAAGCAAGTAAATATGAATGAACAATATGAATAGATGCAAGGCACAATATAGAGAGAGAGAGAGTAAGAGCCAAGGGATCAAGCGCAAACAACAAGATATGTTTCGAGGTTCGAGCACCCAGCTCTACATCCCCGCCTTCACCCAGAAGGATTTTAAGTCCACTAGCTTGTTGATTGTTATACATTTTTGCATATTTTACCACTCCTATACTATGCATATTGTAAATAAAATGTGATTTTTAACCCCTTTTCTCTCTATTTTTGCAGGTCTACAATTTAAAAGAGAAAAAGCCAATAAATCTTTTTAATTAGCAATAATTAAAAAGATTAATTCAAAATCCCAAAAAGAGCCAAAGATTTGAATCTGAATTCAGTTGAGATCCGCGCGCCAACTGAAGATTCCAGAAGGCCACGTGGATAACCACCTAACTACCAGATCGTAACAGAAAATCTGGGCTCAACGGCCCAGATTTTGCCGCCAAAACGGGGATTTTCCCGCGTATCTGCGGCCGTTTGGAGGCCGTTGGAGCCCGGATTTTGTGGTAACGGCCAGGGCTCTCGAAGCTTCTCAGGGATGGCTATAAATAGAGGACCAAGGTCTGTGTGTGAAATAGAGAAGAGAGAGAAGAAAATAGGGGAAAATTCTTGTATTTTTGTTTCTCCTAGGTTTTTAGACTTCATCTTCTTCCTCCTAGAGATCTTGACAAAGTGAGAGAGAGAGTGCTGTTTGAGAGCTTGTACCAAGGAGGTGACATTCTTGTGGCCAAGGATTAATCAAAAGAGCTCCATTCATCTCTTTGCAAACTCTAGTATGCTTTACTTTACCTTGCTTTAATTTCTTGCTTTGATTCTAGTTCATTGTAATTGCTTTAGATCTTTGCTTTACATAATGAATTGTGGCTTTGTTACTTGTGTAATGGAGAGCTAAACTCATATTGCATGGCTAGCTAATAACTTACCTAGCTAACTTCTATCTCTTTGGATGATTGCTTGTTTCAATACTTACATAGTTTAAGTTTCTTTGATTTCCAAGGAAGTATTGTTGCTTTCTCTTGGTAATGGCTTGTTAAAGACTCAATATGACTCATGTGTGCCTCGGATAGAGCCTTGTCAAGAACAAGAACCTTGATGGAACATGAGGATGGATCACCACACATATGCTACTTGTATAGTAAGACAACTTCTTTACTTCAAGTTAATTTGTAGTTATGTCTTGAATGTTCAAATGAATGTTGATTCTTCTAACTTAGCACTACTTGAGTACCTATCCTAGAGTTCATCATTGAACATCTATTTAGAGAGCCTATGATTCAATATGAGGCTTCAAGCTAACAACAAAGAGAACACTAATCTTCAAGATGGAAACATCATTGAACAAACATGCAAGTTATTTTAATTGCTAATGAGTCAACATGAGGCAATCTTGCAATCACCATTGAGTTTAGCAAGTTAGCAATAAGGTGAAGTTAGCTAGCCATGTACCTTCTCATCTAAAAGTTTTTCAACACTTTCTTTTAGCTTTTCTTTCTTTGCAATACACTTCACTCATTCTTTTAATTTCTTTTTCATAATGCACAAATCCATCACTTCTTTTCATGTTACTTCTTGCAATTGTGTAAATACATAGAAGACATTTCGTTTTCATTTCTTCACTACATACCGTAACGCTTCTATCGCTAGCTCTCCCTGAGAATCGACTCGGTATAGCCCTATGCTATAACGGAGATTGGAAAGGGTAAATCAATCTTTAAATACATTTGTGGAGTGGACTTAGCACCAAGGTGGATTCTAACCTTCATCTCTTTGTTACATATTTGTGCTAATACTCTACACATTACTTTTTCCCAATCAATTTTTGGCGCCGTTGCCGGGGAGAGCAACGGTATTTGAATTCAAGTGAAGAATTAACGAATACTCTTCTCTGTTGCAGGTACAGGTTGAAGAAACAGAAAAATCTTGCATTGCAGAAACATATAAGTGGACCTGGGCCTCTGCTCTCGAAAGCAGAGACCAGGATCCCTCCAATTTGCCGCAAATTCTGGGATTTTGCCGCAGAATTGCGGCAAAGAGGAGTTCACTACTGACCATTTTTCTGCAGGGCTTGCTTCTCTGCAAAATACAGCTGCTGCAATATCTGAAATCTTGTATTCTTCACCTTATATCTGCTAATCAACAGTAAAAAAAATTGGTTGTAATTGTTAAAAAAAATTGTTTAGACATTTGCATCTCTAGGCACGTGTCTTTCAATTCCTTTACATTTACTGTTGAAGAGTGCTGGAGGCAAGGTACGTAAGCATAGCATATAGACTAGGACTCACTCTTTGTTTGAATTAATTCCGCCTTGGGTGATCCTTGTTTGTTATATTGTACACTTGCACGAATCAACTTTAAGGGCATAACCCATAAGAAAGATAAGGTGGGGATTTTATCACCCCTTCCTTAGCCCGAAAACCATTTTCCCACGCACTCACAATCCTAAGCTTCTAAATAAAAAATTGCTAGACGCTGGCCCTAGGGACATCCGGACTCACTTAGGAGATTATCCTAAGGGGGAAAAGTGTTGGAAAGTGACTTCTGTAAAATCAGTGTCTAGGAAAGGGGTTGAGGGCCGAAAGCCCGAAGGTTGTTGGTACTTAATTAAGGAACGTCTCTGACGGAAAACCTCCCACCAACCTTACCCTTCCCTGACTGATTTGCTTATAGTCAAAGTCTACACCGAACCTCCTGTGGACGATCTAAAGTTAGGAGTCGTCTAGGTCCAGGAAACCTAGAAAGCTTGGATTGATTTTTCTTTTTTCTTGATTGTTATTTTTCATTTTTCGCCTGTGTGAAAGGTGCACGTTGATTGTGTAATTGTATGCAAGAGTGGTATCGAGATCCGAATTCTGCTAGGCTTGTAAGAACTTTTAACTGCCACATACACCACCACTCGACACATAATGACTGACTGCCACGTGTCGTTGCAAGACAAGTTCTATCCTATCCGCACATCACTTCCATCGTGCATTCTCCTCCCGAACACAAATGGAAATAATTTTGAGTTGAAGCCCCAGTTCATAAACACTCTCCCACGATTCCATGGCCTTGAATCTGAGGATGCGTACTTCTTCATCCGAGAGTTTGAAGAAGTATGCCTTATGATGAGGATTTCCCAGTTGACCGAGGATGCTGTCAGACTTAGGTTTATACCTTTCGCCCTAAGGATATTGCTAAGAAGTGGCTTTATAATCTCCCAGTCAGCTCGATTTCTACATGGGATGATTTCGTTAAGGTCTTTCTTAAAAGTTTTATCCTATCCATAAGACAGCCCTGATGAGGAAGAATATAATGCAATTCAAACAAGAAGCCAATGAACCGTTTTGGAAGTATTTTGAGCGCTTTAAAGACCTAGTAGCCCTGTGTCCCCATCACGGTATAGAAAAATGGCGCCAGTGCCAGATTATCTATGATGGGCTTGATTATCAGACTAAGACCCTCCTTGAAACCATGTGTCAAGGAGAATTCTTAAAGAAGGATGAAGATCAGGGTTGGGATCTTTTTGAGGCATTAGCTGAAAAGACAATCCAGTGGGAGTCATGTACTGAGAAACCTACACCCACTACTTCCAGAACTGGTTTACACTCCATAGGATCCTCAATAGCTGCAGAAGCTAAAATCACGCAATTGATGAAGAGGATTGAATTGCTAGAGTCCAGGGAAAACTCTGCTGTTAATCAGGTCAACCCAACACCAGTGGTAAACCCGGGTTGTACCTACTGCCATGATTTGAATCATCTGTTTGAGGAGTGTCCAGTTTATCAAACTCAAATGTTTCAGGAGAGTACAAATGCCACGTACACCAGACCCACTTACAATCCTTACTCCAAAACCTATAATTCAGGATGGCGAAACCATCCGAATTTTTCTTGGAGTCAGTCTGGTCCTGAGCAGCCGAGACCACCATTTCCACAACAATACCCTGCTCAGTCTCATCCACCGACTTACCACCAGAACCCCCCAAATATTCATTCTTACCAGAGTCCACCCAGATTCCAGTCATACCAAAATCCTGTGCCATACCAAGGAAATTTTCAGCCCCAGTATCAACATCATCCACCACCCAATCCTTCAGACAAGAAAATTTCTGAGTTGGAGAAAATGATAGAGACCTTATCTAAAACCCAAGCCGCAATGATGAACAATCAGCAGCAGGACATGAATAAATTGCAAATCCAAATAGGGCAGTTGGCTAATTCTCTGACTGAAAGACAAAAAGGAATGTTACCTAGCCAACCAGTACCAAATCCCAAAGCCCATTTTCCTCTGCATGAAGTTGAAGACTTGGGACCCAGCCAAAGCCAATGCCAAGCTATTCAAATCCTTAGGTCTGGGAAGCATGTAGACAATAAGGTCTCAAATCAATCTCCCAAATCTGTGTCACAACCACCACCTTCTGTTCCGATACAACCCATACAAGATAATCCTTCATCAAGCACACAACCATCCACTTCTCAGTCAAAAGGAAAAGAGAAAGTTGATGAGCAAACATATAAGCCTGTTGTCCCATTCCCAAATAGGCTTACGAATCATAAGATGAATGCTCACATGGAGAAGATAAGAGAGATATTTAACCAAGTACAAATCAATGTCCCTCTCTTAGATGCCATTCAACAAGTTCCATCTTACGCCAAGTTTCTGAAAGAAATGTGTACAAAGAAAAGAAAAGCAAATGTCCCTAAGAAAGTCTTTTTGGCTTCCAACATAAGTGAACTGCTCAATAGTCCGATCCCTGTGAAGTACAAAGATCCAGGGAGCCCTACCATTTCTTGCATCATAGGGCAAACCACCATAAATAGGGCTTTGCTAGACTTGGCGCGAGCATCAATCTTCTTCCCTTTTTCGTATATCAGCAGTTAGGGTTAGGCAACCTTCGTCCAACCCAGATGACTATCCAGTTGGCTGACCGCTCTGTAAAGATTCCCAAGGGGATTATTACAGATGTTTTAATACGGGTCGGGAAATTCATTTACCCCGTGGATTTTGTTGTTTTAGAAACACAACCTGTACAAAATCACAGAGCGCAAACACCCGTCATTCTCGGACGTCCTTTCTTAGCCACTGCGAATGCGATAATCAATTGTAGAAATGGATCAATGCGGCTGATGTTCGGAGATATGACGAAAGAGGTTAATGTCTTCCATCTGGGGAAGCAGCCAAGGGATGTGAGCAATGAGTCTTTTGATGTGAACTTAATTGAGGGATTGACCAGTGAACATGTGGAGGAGGTGGAGTATGAGTCTGAAGAAGAGTTTGAATTGGAGTCGGATGACTTCAACCTAGATCAGATTGTTGGATCAAATATTGAAAGGACTACTAATTCCACACCTATTCTTCCCTTGCACCATGAGCAACCTGTTATAGATCCTGTCCCTTCTTCTGAGCTTAAGGCTCTTCCCAATCATCTCAAGTACAAGTACTTGGATGAGAAGGAATCTTTTCCTGTTATCATTGCATCTAATCTTACTGGGCAACAAGAAGAGGACCTTCTGACTGTGTTAAGGGAAAATAGAGAAGCCATTGGTTGGACCATGGCTGATATCAAGGGGATTAGTCCTTCCATTGTCCAACATAGGATTCATTTGACGGAAGATGCTAAGCCTAAACGAGACCCATAGCGTAGACTTAACCCTATTATGCAAGAAGCTGTTAGATCTGAGATATTGAAACTATTGGACAATGGGATTATCTATCCCATATCTGATAGTCAATGGGTAAGTCCAGTCCACGCTGTACCTAAGAAAGCTGGATTTACTGTGGTGGAGAATGAGAATAAGAATTGATACAAACACGTCTTCCAACGAAGATTCGAGTTTGTATTGATTACAGGAAGTTAAACACTGCCACACGTAAGGACCACTTTCCACTTCCATTCATCGATCAAATGTTGGAGAGATTGACGGGACACGAGTATTATTGTTTCCTGGATGGATATTCAGGATATAACCAAATCCCAATCGCTCTCGAGGACCAAGATAAGACTACCTTCACCTGTCCCTTTGGAACATTTGCTTACCGAAGGATGCCCTTTGGTCTATGCAATGCTCCAGCAACGTTTCAACGTTGCATGTTGAGCCTGTTC
Source organism: Agave tequilana (assembly GCA_038442645.1). Classification (NCBI taxonomy): domain Eukaryota; kingdom Viridiplantae; phylum Streptophyta; class Magnoliopsida; order Asparagales; family Asparagaceae; genus Agave; species Agave tequilana. The sequence goes on from JAVJIF010007507.1 coordinate 181,680, forward strand.
TCGGACATGGTGGAGAAATTTTTGGAAATTTTTATGGATGATTTTTCGATCTATGGGGATTCCTTTGAGCAATGCTTGTACCATCTGAAGCTGGTTTTACGACGATGTATGGAAAAGAATTTGACACTTAACTGGGAAAAGTGTCATTTCATGGTCAAGCAAGGAATCGTACTGGGCACAAGGTATCAAGCATAGGAATCGAGGTAGACAAGTCTAAGGTGGAAGTTGTAACGAAGCTCACTGAACTGACGTGCTTAAAAGACATTAGATCATTTTTAGGGCACGCCGGTTTCTATAGGCGATTTATTCAAGGGTTTAGCAACATTGCAAGACCCTTGACAAATCTCTTAGGAAAGGATGTACCCTTCATCTTTGATGAAGAATGTCAAAAATCATGGAGAGAGCTTAAGAATAGACTTGTCTCAGCACCGATCATCTCTGCACCAGATTGGACCAAGCCGTTTGAGATTATGTGTGACGCCTCTGACTTTGCTATAGGCGCTATTTTAGGACAGCGTATTGATAATAGGCAACACTGTTGACACTTAAAAAAGACAAGATTCTCATTGGTCCGAACGATGTCTAAACTTGTTGACATTTACAAAAGACAAGGGACAGACGAGCTGAAGACCAGTTTTTCACCCAACTCCAAGGGACGAGGAACTCCACTGATCCAGCAAGCAGAACAGTGAACCCGGATTGTTTCTAAACAGACCTCAGCAGGTCTAAAATGCTAGCACTTAGCATTACATTAGCCCAAAGAGATAGCCTCGCTTGAGAGGCTAACATCATCCAGAGCATCGCCAGGAAGCTAACTGACAGCTTCGCCGAAAAGCCTCTTTTCGGACTTCGCCAGGAATTGCCTCTAGCTCCGCTATGAGCTTCAAAGCGGGCAGCTCCGCCATCAGCCTGCTATGGTCAACCTTTGACCAATCAAATCTCCTGATAAGATCGGATCTAAGCTAATCAAATCCAATCAGGATTCAAATATGGCAGGTGATTGCCACAATCTCTTGACTCTCTTGAAACGAGTAAGTGGATCAAGGAGAATCAATCAATGATATGGAAAGCATCATAACACATCGGAAAGATCAACCGACTTGCCATTTTCTAGCTCCGCGGAAGCTATCCTAGCCTCGCAGCAAGGCTACTTTCCAGATTCAAACAGATTCGGTTCAATCTGTTTCCATATCTTCAAGGGACGATTATACCCTTGCTCTCCCTATAAATAGCCCGTCAGGGGCACAAGGGAGAGGGATCGCATCGCATCGCATCGGATCGAGGAGGATCATCAATTGATCATCGGCGAGATTGGCGTCTTCTCAAAGATCGGACTTCTTCATAACGCACCGTGCAATCTCTAATTCAGAGACCTTTCAAGAGAAATACTTCTCTTCTCAGGGTGGCGATACCCTAACAACCTTTTTTCCTCAAGGAATCTCCGGAACCAGGCGAGAAGGAATTCCTCACAGAAGTGGTTTTGAGAAGTAGCCAGAGGGTTCTACCAATCCTCTATTCTCTGATTCCCGGAACCAGGCGAGAAGGGAATCTCATCGCTCGCATCGTCAAAGGGACAAAGTGGTCGCGCGCTGACCAGACTCCTATCGGCACACTTCTCCAGAATCTCTGAGGAGATCTACTTGTAATCTTTTTAAGAATACTTGTAATTTAGCTCCTCAAACTTTTTATTTGTAAGTTTTCCCCCTTTGCAAACATAATGGAAAACAAGATGGCGACTCCGCTGGGGAATGTATTCTCCTCTGCTGAGAATCAAGTGTCGCAATGCGACGAACAGACCTTCGGGTCTATCTCTGAATTCAGAAAAGCCGGTGCAGCCAGATCTTCTCTGGCTAAATCTTCAAGCAAAGTCTCTGCGGAGACGGAAAAGGTTCTCTGCAAACCTGCCACAGTTCTCTGGCGCAACAAGGAAACATGCCCGCAGCCCAGATCCTGCACTTTTGAGAACCTTGTTATCCAGATCGATCAAGGAAGATTTAAAGAAGTCCTCTCTGGGGGTGGCCTGATGCTTCGAGCACGGAAACATCGGAAGGTCTTCATGACCAAGGTTTCAAATCAGAAACCAGAGGCAGAATTTTGCCAACACCCCGCAGCCCCGCTTGTGGCTATTCAGGTTCCTTGCGAACCTATGCATCCTCTGCCAAAACGGATATGGAGGCCTAAACAGAGGTCCTCTGCTGAAACTTCAGGCGTAGCCACGCCAAGCCCGCGCCTCTCTTATGAAGGAAAAGGCAAGATGCCCGCCTGCGCCAACAATGCTGCCAACCATAAAGTCAAGACGGCAATCATACCGTCGCCTAGAGCAGCAATGCCTACTGCTAGCCTTGTCCTCACAAGCAAGGCTATTGTACCTCGGCGTACTCATCGGGTTTACAGCCGCGAGGCTAAAACCAGAGCACCATACGGTGCTAATCCTTTCCGCAGGAATAAAGGGAACGATGCGTTGTCCCATGTACCAGATTGTTCAGGCCCCTACAGGGCCGACCTGCGAGAATCCTTGGCGGACAAGCGGAGATTGAAGCATTTCCAGGCTACTTCCTCCTGTCTTCGACGATGTGAATGCCAGTTGGTGATGGTCCATTCTATGCAGTGTCGGTTATGACCGACCCTCGCCACTGCTCCATACCGGCGATCAGTCTTTGATCGACTGTCTGCGCGCGTCCCGATGAGGCATTCCAAAAGGAGCGGGCCACCGGATCCAGCCTCTGCATCCGTCAACATGACCGGAAGGGGGCGAGAGCTGCGCGGGAGAAGTCAAGCCTCTGACGACACCCCTTTCGGCTCCCCAGATCCAGATTATAGCCCGGGCTTAGGTGAAGTCTTGGTGCGCGAAAAAGGTGTTTTCCGAAGCACCAGATCCAGGGTGGCGATACCCTATAATTATGAGCAGCCTTCCTCCTCGACGATCCCAACCGTGCCACAACTCAGGCGGTCACCCCAATCATCCGATGTAGAAGATGAAGACAGCGGGTATGCCTCTTCAGCAACAGTCAGTTCGGTGCGAACGGACAAAGCATCGGTCAATATGGCCGAGAACGCCAATGACGACCTTCGTCGGCGTTTGGAAGCTCAGGAGCAGACCTCTAGAACTCAGCAAGAGGCCCTGGACAATATTCAACAGATGCTCGCTCAGCTCCTCAGCAACCGGAATGATGACACCGGGAGCAATCCTGACGAGGAGGGACACCTCAGCAATGATCCGCCCAAGACGGAGAGAACTAAGGGAGGCTCTTCCCTGGATGCCGAAGTCCTTAAAGGCCTTCAAGCTCAAATTTCATCCCTGGCTCAGAAGGATGAATTGAAGAAAGTGGGGGTAGTCCGTCCTTACCCACTGGAATGGGATTCGGTGCCATATCCGCCAAAGTTCAAACCACCGACGTTGCATACGTATGATGGTAAGAGCTCGCCCAATCAACACATCTACTATTTCCGGTCCCAGACCGGTAATGTTCTAAACACGACGCCATCATGGCTAGGTTGTTCATCGGCACCTTGAAAGGGGTGGCATTCGACTGGTTTCGAAGCCTTCCTCAGGACTCTATCAATTCCTGGATCGACCTGGAAACTCGGTTCCTCTCTCGCTTCTATGAGGATGATACCGAAGTGACCATGGACAAGCTCCTTTCCACTGTACAGAGGAAAGGCGAATCTGTCCGTGAATACATTGAGCGGTTCAGAAATCTATCTCTGATGTGCCCAGCAGGGATGCCTTTACCCATGCTTTTACAAACATGCAGACATAACTTCTTGGATCAAGTAGAAGTCCGCATGGGGGCTGTCAAAGCCCATACTTGGAAGGAATTGGTCAAACAAGCTGAGATAGCCGAGAAATCGGCTAAGAAGTTCGAGCCATCCGCCCCTAGGAGCAAATGGGGCGCGAACAACAAAGGGCGCAGCGATCTCCCGCAGTCCTCCCAAGCTAAAGGGAAGGAAATTATGTCCGTCGAGCTAACCGGGGACATGCAGTCAAAGGCCAAGAAGAGCAGCTTCAACAATCAGGAGCCCAAGTTTCCTCCTAAACAGTACTCCTTCAGAGACGACCAGGTGGTCACGATATTCCATCTGCTCCACAAAGGGAATAAGATGAAGTTGCCAGATGCTCGACGCCCTGATGAGATAGGGCGCACAAACGACCCTAAGTACTGCCTATACCACAGGATGATCCACCATCCTACTGACAAGTGCTATGTTCTCAAGGATAGAATTCAAGCCTTGGTCGACGCCGGAGTCCTCACACTGAAGACGGAGCAGAAGAAAGTCACTGCCAATATGGTGACTATTGAGTTCGGCACTGCCCAGAAGGTCATGGTTCCCGACGGGACCTATTCAGCCCCGGCGCCACGGCTAGAAGTCAAGCATCCTCCAGCCATGACTCAATACAACAAGGGTCTCGTCCCTTTGACATTAGAGACAAGGGAAGTTATGTGGATACACCCTGACCTCGTCCAAGACGTACAGCGGACGTCGAAGGACTCCAGCAAAAAAGGCGAGTCCTGCAATGTCATCTCTGTCCTGCCAGATGATGGTAATCTTACTTCGGCTTCCCTCAGCGATTCAGAAGAAGAGAAGCATGCCTGTACAGCGCAGGCAGATGCGCCCCAACAGACGGGCACCCGGTCTGGAAAGTCATACCTAAGGCAGTATGACAAACCTACTGACAAGGTACTACAGCAAACAACGTCAGTACCAATGCCGGCATCCGCTCCAATTCCAGCCAAGGGAAAGGAAAAACCTAAGGAGGTGCGATTCGACCATGTGTTGAAGAAACCGCCAGGCCAAGGGCTAGCCACGCCCTTTCGCTTCGATATATTGGCCCACTTAGCCAATATCCCGGCTCGTATCACAATACACGAGCTCCTTCGTCTCTCTAAAGAGACAAGAGAGGCACTCAGAGATGCGCTAGCCAACTCAGAGTCCTTTCTGACATGCCTGCCTGAGGTTCCTGATGATGAGATGCGCCCTTCCTGCTCAGAGTGCCATCACGCACAATCCAAGGTGCCTGCTATTACCTTCACGGCGGAAGATATGCTTCTCAAGGACAACAAGCATGATCGACCTCTGTACTATACCGATATATCGGTTCAACATGCATTGAAAGAATACAAGTCGATCCGGGGTCTGCACTCAGCATCATCCCCAAAAGGCTCCTATATTTCCTCGGCATACCATTGTACAGGTTGTCCGCAACCACCACTACAATATATGGTTTCAACGCCGGGAGCAGCCATCCGCTTGGAAAGATTCGGCTTCGCTGCAGAATCGGAAGCCTGAAGTCAGAAGTGACATGCTATGTCATTGACGCGGACACATCATACAACCTACTACTGGGACGACCATGGATCCATGCCAACTGGATCGTTCCATCCACTCTTCATCAGTGCTTCAAGTATGTTGAGGATGATGCGACAATACGAACTGTCTTCGCTGAGAAGCAGCCCTTCAAGGGGGTGGAAAACTATTTCACAGATGCTCTCCTATATCAAGAGGCTAGTGGAACGCCGGGAGAACCATTGCCAGACAGTGATGAAAGCGGCAATGAGGCGGATTCGGAATCTGAAACAGGCGTGCCAGCCATTTCGATTGGCGAACCAATTACAGCATGTTTCCTCAATGATCCCCGATGTAAGATCCCTCCTGAGGAGGAAGGCGAATGGATAATTAATGATAATATTTCTTTTGATTATCCTGCGAGCATCCAGTCGATTAAATCCATGATGGATGGCTCTTTTCATATGCCCGTACATGAGCCGAGTGTGGCTAGTACATCCGTGGAAGCCATAGAAGGGGCCACGCTGGTAGTCCCTCCATCCAAGCAAGGTCAGTCGCCGATAATCTTCGGCAAAGTCCGGCCAGGGAGATCCTCAACTACAGACTCAAGCTCAGAGTCGGATGCTCCACAGTTCCTTCATTACGCGCCATCAGCGCGCCATATCATGAAGAAGATGGGTTACAACCTGAAGCAGGGAGCGGGCCTAAACTTCGGAAGAGGAAGACGCAGCTTGATGCGTAACTCCGTCCCAAGAGGGAAACCTGCAAATTACTATGATAGTACGCGCAGGGGGTTGGGTTATGTTACACCCACATCATCAACAACAGTTCAGATCAAAGGCGATGGATCGATCCCATCACAGTCGGCCTCATCCTCCGAATGGGATTCTGATGTCAGCATAGGAGGGATATTCGAAAGCCTCATGACTTCAAGCAGTCAGTTGGAACCCGCAGAGGTTGCCGATGAGGAATCATGGGCCCAGCAATTAAGTCTCCAATGGGAAAAGCGGTTTGAGCTGCGCGAGCCGCCTACCGAAGACAAGGTGATCCAAGTCAACTTGGGCAGTCAAGATCACCCCAAGCCTATTTTCATAAGTGAAAGCTTATCACTTATCGAAAAGGAAGAACTGATAATACTCATAAAAGAGTATATAGATGTTTTCGCCTGGAGCTATGAAGACATGCCCGGACTTGATCCACAGGTCGCTATGCACCGTCTAAACATCAAGCCCGACGTTAAGCCAGTCAAGCAGCAACAACGTCGGTTCCGCCCAAACATCATGGAGGCTATTGAAGCCGAAGTTCATAAGCTCATTGCTTGTGGCTTCATCCGGGAAGAACAACATCCAGATTGGGTGGCTAACATAGTCCCCGTCCTCAAGAAGAATGGGAAAATACGGATCTGCATCGACTACCGTGATCTCAATACGGCCTGTCCCAAAGATGAATTCCCACTGCCGATCACCGATGTCATGATCGACAACACATGCGGATTCGAGAGGATGTCTTTCATGGACGGCTTCTCAGGGTATAACCAGATCAAGATGTATCCTGATGACGAGAAGCATACTTCTTTCCGAACGCCATTGGGGGTATACTGCTACACTGTAATGCCCTTCGGACTGAAGAACGCCGGAGCAACCTACCAGCGGGCGATGAGCATGATCTTCCGCGATCATCTCCGAAAGACGGTGGAATGCTATGTTGACGACATTGCCGTCAAAAGCCGCAGCAAAAATGAACATCTTCGCGATCTGAGAACGATGTTCGACATAATGCGGGCTCATCAGCTGAAAATGAACCCGACAAAATCCTTCTTGGGAGTGTCCAGCGGCAAATTCCTTGGGTTCATTGTCACATCAAAAGGGATCCATCTGGACCCAGACAAAGTCAAAGCCATACAGGACATGCATCCACCAAGGAACCTCAAAGAGCTCAGAGGCTTACAAGGCAGATTAGCCTACATCAGAAGATTCATAGCAAATCTTTCGGGCCGTTGCCAGCCCTTTACCCGTCTCATGAAAAAGGGTACTGCCTTCATATGGGACCAAGCCTGTCAAGAAGCTTATGAAGACATTAAGAGGTATCTCACAAAACCTCCGGTCTTAGTGGCCCCTACAGCAGGGAAACCATTCTTGCTTTATGTAAAAGCTCTGGATTATTCCCTCGGCGCCCTCCTCGCTTAAAAGGACGATAATGGCCATGAGCAAGCCATTTATTATCTGAGCAGGACTCTCATAGGAGCGGAATCTCGCTACAATCCTATTGAGAAAGAGTGTCTAGCTCTCGTCTTCGCTGTCCAGAAGACACGACATTATTTGGTTGGCCAAACCATACATGTCATCTCCAGGGTGAACCCTTTACGTCTTCTCATGACGAAGCCAGGGTCGCTGAATTCAAGGTTGGCTAAATGGGCACTTCTGTTGTCTCAATACGACATGACCTTTACTCCTCAGAAGGCAGTTAAAGGCCAGGCCCTTGCAGAGTTCTTAGCTGCTCACCCAGTTCCAGAACATTCAAAACTTCACGAAGACATCCCTGATGAAGTCTTCGAGTCTAATGCAACCTCAGCAGAAGAAGTGTGGCAGATGTTCTTCGACGGAGCATCGCGGATGGGCCCCAAAGGGAAAATTATTGCCGGAGTGGGGGTTGTGTTCATCTCCCCACAGGATCATATCCTTCCCAGAGCATTCTCCTTGACAGAATCATGCTCTAATAATGTAGCGGAATACAATGCTCTGCTCATCGGTCTCCAGCTCGCCCAGGGAATGGGGGTACGCTATCTTGAAGCTTATGGCGATTCAAAGCTGATCATTAGCCAGGTAAAAGGCGAATATGAAGTCCGCCATGAGGACTTGGTGCCTTATTATCATACAGCCATCGAATTGGCTAGCTTATTTGAAGGCTTCTACATCGGGCATGTGTCCCGATCTCAAAATACCAAGGCGGATGCTCTCGCTGCATTAGCGACAACGCTAGCCTTACCGGCCGACACTGAGTATCACCTCACAGTCGCAACCCGGCATCTCGTATGCTCCAAGCATATGCTAAGGATCCAAGAGGTCCATAATATCTCCGTGGATCTTGAGCCGAGGGATTGGCGCTTCCCTCTCATTGACTACGCTCTGCACGGTCTGCTTCCAGATGATCCCAAAGAAGCGGCGTCCATCAGACGAAGGTCGCTCCGTTTCTACTATGATCCCACTTTGAAGACACTCTACCGTCGTTCATATGACGGTGTCCTCCTCCGTTGTCTCTCTCATTCAGAGGCACAGGAAGTGCTTAAAGAAGCACATGATGGCATTTGCGGAGCTCACCAGCCGGGTCCAAAGCTTAAAGACAGGCTGCACAGACTTCGGTACTACTGGCCGACCATGATGGTCGACGCCACCCAATATGCACGAAGGTGTAAGGCGTGCCAGATCCATGCAGACTTCATACACCAACCTTCGGAGTTGCTCCACCCTACTGTTGCTTCATGGCCATTTGAAGCATGGGGAACTGATGTCGTAGGGCCAATCAGTCCCTCTTCGGCAAGAGGTCACCAGTTTATCCTGGCAATAACCGATTACTTCTCAAAATGGGCAGAGGCCATACCATTGGCCGAAGTCAAAACCTCCCATCTGGTTAGCTTCATCAAACACCAGGTCATCCATCGATTTGGTGTACCCAGACGGATCATCCATGACAATGGTCCCCAGTTCGTAAGCCAAGGGTTCTATCGGTTCTGCGATAAATACCGAATTCAGAATGTGGCTTCAACCGCCTACAATCCTGCCGCCAATGGTTTAGCAGAAGCATTCAACAAGACAATCATCAAGCTGCTCAAGAAGTTTGTCTCCTCGAACAAGCGAGATTGGGACGAAAAGCTCGGTGAATGCCTTTGGGCCTACCGGACTACGGTCCGGACACCGACAGGCAATACGCCTTTCTCCCTGGTATATGGGTGCGAAGCGGTCATCCCATTGGAAATCCAGGTGCCATCATTGCGGGTAGCCTTGACTACTAAGATGACATCAGAAGACAATGATCGCTTGCGTCTTCAAGAGCTCGAAGCCCTGGACGAGAAGCGGCTACAAGCTCAGCAACACATCGAGCTATATCAGGCTCGGATGTCAAAAGCCTTCAATAAGAAGGTCAAGCAGAGAGTCTTCCACAAAGGAGACCTAGTCTTAGCCGTCAGACGACCGATGATTATGACGCACAAGACCAAAGGCAAATTTCAGCCTAAATGGGAAGGACTGTTTGTGATAGAGACAGTCTATTCAAACGGAGCATACCGCCTTACAACTGCAGATGGCGACCTCCTCATGATGCCGATCAATGGCAAGTTCTTAAAAAAGTACTATCCTTAATCAAGGATCTTGCTCTCGATCAAGTTAACATTACACCTCTGATCGAGATCCGCGCGTCCGGAATGCGCACAAAGAGAGCCTCTCCCTTTCTCCAAGTATATCAAGCCTGCTGGTAGCTGGGGGTTTGCTTAAAATCCCAAGGGACCTGCTCCCATTTGATTCCCTCTCCAAAATCACCTACCAATTCTCACCCATAGAATGGTAGGACCACATATACTCCGCTGTTACGTTAACATTAAACCTATGACAGCAGTCCCCTCATTTCTCCCCGTGAGAATGAGATCACCAAAATCACCTACCAATTCTCATCCATAGAATGGTAGGACCACATATATCTCACTGTTATGTTAACATTAAACCTATGACAGTGATTTCCTCGTGAAAACGAGACCTCATCACCTATTTTGAGCTTGGTGGCTTCTCAACCAGTTACGTCATTGCGACCTCTGAACTGGCAGATAGCCAAGTCTCATCTACCATTGAGCTTAGTGGCGTCTCAAATTGGTTATGTCATTGCGACCCCTGAACCAGCAGACAGCTAAGTCTCGATCCCGAGCCCTGTTGACATTTACAAAAGACAGGTCTCGATACTCGTTGACATTTACAAAAGACGAGTATCACCTATTTTGAGCTTGGTGGCTTCTCAACCAGTTACGTCATTGCGACCTCTGAACTGGCAGATAGCCAAGTCTCATCTACCATTGAGCTTAGTGGCGTCTCAAATTGGTTATGTCATTGCGACCCCTGAACCAGCAGACAGCTAAGTCTCGATCCCGAGCCCTGTTGACATTTACAAAAGACAGGTCTCGATACTCGTTGACATTTACAAAAGACGAGTATCACCTATTTTGAGCTTGGTGGCTTCTCAACCAGTTACGTCATTGCGACCTCTGAACTGGCAGATAGCCAAGTCTCATCTACCATTGAGCTTAGTGGCGTCTCAAATTGGTTATGTCATTGCGACCTCTGAACCAGCAGACAGCTAAGTCTCGATCCCGAGCCCTGTTGACATTTACAAAAGACAGGTCTCGATACTCGTTGACATTTACAAAAGACGAGTATCACCTATTTTGAGCTTGGTGGATTCTCAACCAGTTACGTCATTGCGACCTCTGAACTGGCAGATAGCCAAGTCTCATCTACCATTGAGCTTAGTGGCGTCTCAAATTGGTTATGTCATTGCGACCTCTGAACCAGCAGACAGCTAAGTCTCGATCCCGAGCCCTGTTGACATTTACAAAAGACAGGTCTCGATACTCGTTGACATTTACAAAAGACGAGTATCACCTATTGATTGAAGCTTGGTGGCTTCTCAACCAGTTACGTCATTGCGACCTCTGAACTGGCAGATAGCCAAGTTTCATCTACCATTGAGCCTAGTGGCGTCTCAAATTGGTCATGTCATTGCGACCCCTGAACCAGCTGACAGCTAAGTCTCAATCTCAATGCTTGCTGACATTTACAAAAGGCAAGTATCTCCCTTCCTTTCAAGCCCCGTAAAGGGCTAACCTCGAGACTGGCAACGTCCCATTCGGTTATGTTACTACAACCCCTGAACCAACAGACAGTCATGTCTCATTATCTAAACAACAGACGACAAAAGAAAAATTTTCTATTAAATCCAAAAGGATGGGATACATGGAGGAGCCTATAGGCGTACATGATAAGATCGGATCCGATCTCCGAGCGAAGCTAGCCGCGTCCTCCTGTCATCTTCAGCCTGGGCCAGCGCCTGTGATCTTAGCTCTGCCTCATCGAAGTCCACCGCCTGAGCCAGACGAGCCTCGGTCTCCGCCAAAGTCGCCCTCTGTGATGACTTCCGCTCCTCCAGTTCCTCACTTCGGGCCTGAGCTGCTTAAGCCGCGCAGACTCTTCACGACGCATCTGTGTAGCCTTCGACAAGAGGAGATTTGCCTTTCGGATCATCTCTTCAGCCCTCTTGATCTTATCTTCAGCGTCGAAAAGAGCACTGTTGGAAGCATCAATTGCACTCCCAACCTCTGCTTCCTCTGCCTCCAAGGACCTCAAGTCAGAGGAGATAGCCTCAACAGCCTCTTGAGCAGCGAGCTGAGCCTCGCGCTTCTGGGCGACAAGACGGGCCAGCCGTTCATCAGCCAAAGACGCTGCGTCGGAACGATGGAAATGGCGCCATTCCTCCACGTCCTTCTCAAGGTCATCTACCAGGAGCTCTAGAGCAGCAGCTTGATGGTACCCCTCAAAGTCCCGGATACACTCAATGCCACGGGAGAGGACCATCTTCAGCTTCGAAAATGGCACAGGCGAGCCCTTCAAGACTAGACCGATAGTCTGCTCCAAACTGTTATAGAAGCTGTCGACCAGATTACCGATAAAGTCATTCTCAGCTTCATCGACCCTTGAGACAACCTCGGAGTAATCTACCAACCCAGTCGACACCGCCACAGAAGAAGAAGCGGGAACATCGACTGCAGCAGGGCAAGCCAAAGGTGACCTCGGCGGAGTCCTCAGCGACACCAGCACGCCAGCCACCGCGGAGGTAGGACTGGCAACCACCTCTTGAGCAGCAGGCTCAACTACCAGCGTCGGGAGGTAGGGCTCACAATCACCCTCAGTGCCGTATTCGGCAAAACAGTCTGCACCTCGCTCGTTGATGTGACTGGAAGTGAGGATACCTCCGGGACTACCGCCCCTGCAACCTCTCGCCTTTCAGCTGACGTGGGTTGATAAGAAGGCAGGTCGCCATACAGCGCATCTAACACAGCTGCGTCTGCCCCGGTCGAAGCGCTCATATCGCCCTTTGACCCTTCAGGAAAACCCTCCGCTTCTTTCGAAGCTGATGCACCTTGGGGACGAATACCTGCAACAAAACCAAGGTCAAAAAGGAGATGCAACAAATAGGCGAGGACCAAGAGATCTTAGTCTTACCAAAGGCCGATGTCACCTCGTCAGCCGCATCGGAATCCAGGGGTCCCATCGGAAAGTTCTTACCAGACTCAACGCGGATAGCCGGCCCACTCGCCGATTCCTCCGCAGACCATCCGGCAGAGCTGGATGCCATAGGACTTCCTCTAGAAGTCCCAGCGCCCGAAGGGCCAATATCGGCCGCATGATCCCCAGACTCCTCCGAGCTAGCAAAGGAACCAGCTGCACTTCCATAAGTAAACAGGGGATCGTAGTGCTCCCCTTGCCCTCCAATTGCCTCAGCTCCTGCAACAAAAAAAAAAAAAGCAAATGATGAGTTATTAAAGTGCGCTGAAGGCATATTAGATGGGGGCCCATCTTACCAGTAGTCGGTTCAGCAACCGACGGCTCAGCCACTAATGGAGCAGCAGAAGGAAGCGCAGTAGAGGGTTCGCCCTCTACCGCAATTGTAGGAGCATGACGACGGGGCCTCTTCGCCGACGACTTCCTACGGGATCCACTCCCACGCTTCCTTTTGAAGTGGACCTCAGAATCCTCTTCCTCCACTTCTTCCACATGCTGTGGGGGAGCTGCTCCCACTACACCAGACCCGGCTTCACGAGCACCAGCTTCGTGGGCATCAGCCCTTGTCTCTGCCTCAAAGCGAGGGCTCCCCGCATCAGAAGCCTCGCTGTCATCTATAGCGATGAACTCCTCTATGCCAGGAACACGGACTCGTTTGCCCTCCATCTTATCAGAAGCCTTCTGCCTCATCCGATGAGAAATTAACCTCACACCCGAACGGTTGACGTTAAACCTAGCAGGTGTAGAGTTCGAAGCCGCATACCATTGGCAGAAACACAGGGTCGTCCATAGGCCGGGATCCTTCAACGGCGTGCGTAGCCATGCTCCAGTGCCATCCTCGGTAAAAAACCGCCAAGCACGAGCCCCATCAATGAGGCTCCCCATGAAAGCCAGGTCCGGATTCGGGTTGCCCACATACAACTGGTCATACCCAAATTGGCGGGCGAACCGGCTCGGGATGTAGGGCTCCATGTAGCAGGTATCCCCACTTCGGTACAGCAGATGCGAGGGCCGGATACACACCAGCCACTCGAAAACACCCCGACTCATGGGGGACCGACCTGATTCCACATCACGGAATTCCTCGTTGTATCCTGCACCCCGCAGGCGAGGAAAACAGCGGAACAGGCTGTAAGCGTCATAACGACGCACTAACTTACGGGCCTCGGCCACATAAGTTTTCTGCCACAAACAGCCTTCAAAACGACGGAGAAGCGCCGTTTGAACACCCGGCGGAGGGTCCTCCCCAGCTCCAATTAAAGTAGGGCAGTGCAAGGCGAACCACGCCATCAAGTAGGTGTACGGTAAACCTACCCTAGGATTGGGTCCGTCACAAGGCAGGACGGCACCCTTCCCCCGCCTTGACGCCATCGGCCTGCAGAAAGCCTCCGTCAGAACACGAAGGCCCCTCTGAATACAACACACCATGGCTGGGAGAAGACCCAGACGGTGGCCATGGACCAAGCGAACGGCAGGCAGCAGCACATTCGGGTGAACAATGTCACCCGAAGAAGAAGGCACGACACACTTCTTTAACCAGATGGTTAAGAAGCCGGCCAGCAACGCCTTGCGAGACATAGGCCGACGGGCCTGATGGTGAAAGCTCCGAAGAACATCACCCTTCTCGAAAGGACCATCATCTTCTGTCACGACGATGTCCTTTTCAGCATGCACCTCCATCCTTGCCAAGATGTCCTCTTCAGCAACTCCGCAATGAGCTGCCTCGGGCGCACTAGTCATATCCGGGAACAAGTAGTTCCCCCAGCTCTTCAAGCTCTTCGAGCTACCCTTGCCACCAGTGTGGATGCTGGAGCAAATGTGCAAATGGCACATCAATTCCCGATATGTCTCGAGCAGAGCAGGCTCCTGCTTTTCCAGAATAGCCAACTCCGCCTCACGGGAAAGTACTCCTCATGGGAAGAAACCCGAAGGGCAAAGCAGAGATCTCCGCATCTCATGCAGGGCCATGCCCAACTCACCAACCGGGGTGAAGAAAGTCCCCGAGGCTGGGCAGTACAACTCAAGGATGGCGTAGAAGCACGCCACCTTCATCTCAATGCCGTAGCAGGTCGCCCTGACGGCCTCATAGAGGTTCAACCTCTCTAATTCCCCCTCAAAATGATTGAGGATATAATTGGTCAACTCCGCCCACCATGACCTAGGAGGGTGGACCCAACCAGGAGCCCTGAAATCTGTGGCGGGGTAGTTCCCCTCAGCCTCGCAGAACTGAGTACCGAAGGTCGGCGCCGCAGCTGGATTCTCTCCTACTGGAAGGTCCCGCAACACCTTCCCAGGGTATAGCCCTATTATGCTACGAGGAGGGCCCGCCCTCGAATAGCCGGTCTGGAATGTCAACCTCCCGACACTTATAGACTCGGCATTTAGGCTCACGCCCCACGCCATCTTCCGAGCCTGAGTCACGCTCGCGAAGGAAGACAAAGCGAAATGCCGCTTAGTAGACGGGAGATAGAATCTCTCGCCATCCAACTGGAAGATCCACTGGCCTTCGCCGGCCTGTAGCTGGCGATCGGGATCTGGTGCAGCATCCCCGAACATGAAGTCAGGCTTTCTGTAAGCCTGACGGTCGATATCTTCAAATGGAGCCGTAGTCAAGATGCTCCGCATGGCCTGCGGGCCACCGCTCTGAATGAGCGTATCCCGTACAAGGGGGCTCGGCTCACTGAACAAGGAAGCCTGCCCGATGAACTGCAAGCTGATGCTCCCTGCTCGACTGGTTACGCCAAATAGACTGTTCTGAAGGCCGGAGGCGTAATGTACTGCAAAAACAAAAAAAAATGAACTATGATTAGTTCATCAATCAAATGGACGCGAAGACATAAAAATCGCTAAGGCATAGCCTCGCCCAGTAAGCAGGAAACAGCGGGATAATAGCTTTGATAAAAAGCTTCGCTTCACAGATGAGACTGCATCTTTGCAGGAACTGGCATAGCCCTAAGGGCTGACGTCATCAAAAGGACTTCATGACCAACGGTCGTCCTTCGTGGCCACGACTGAAGGCACACGACCCATATCCTGTTCCTCAACAGGATGAAGACTACCCCAAGCAATGGCTTCCTATGGAAGCCCAAGGGAAGAACTGTTCAGTTCTTACTTCCCTGGTGCAAGTAAAATAGGGAAGTTAAGGGAAACGAGTTCTCTGATAAGGACAGATCATATTCGATCGTCCTAATAGCCGAGTATCGACTCCAAAGGATGAAGACTACTCTCTAATCAAATTGGAGAGTCTCTTACCAGCGATTGGTCGCTCAATGAACGGAGGAGGAGGACCCTCCGCTGCAGAAGTCGCTGCTTCCTTTCCCGCTCGTCTCTTGGGCGCCATTGAAGGAATGCAAGAGTGCTCAAAGTACTCTGAAGCAAAGGAGGAAGAAGAAGAGGAAGAGATAGAAAGTTCTCTAAAAATAAAGGGAGATCTTCCCATATTCAGCCCGATCGAGCTTTTATAGGCCAATCAGCGCCTAAATCAAGGCCTCGAAAAAGGGCACATGCCGCCGTTTCGAATTAATTCGAAACAGTGCCCAAAGCGCCTAAGGCGCTTTTCCCAAAATGCGACGGTTCAACCCCACTAAAGGGTTAACTCCGCGCAGGAGCAAAGTGCGGGCTTCGCACAAACCTTCAAAGACTTCGCCAGGAGGTCTACCTTAGCCCGCCAAAGAGGCTGCTGTTTGCGGGACATGCCGGTCTCGCGAAGATCATTCGAAGAAAGGACAATGTCCTTAACTCTGCATACAGTTCAACCCAGCTATGGCCAGACTCTCAGTGAAAGCAAGCAAATCAGATGATCAGACAATGAATTTTCATTGATTTAAAAGCAAAGATACATTTGATATTACATCAAAGTTGTGTTTCATACAAACACACCTAGTTGTCTAGCAAGGCCATTTGCATAAAAGGCATACAAGCGGTTTTATCTGCTTCCAGACCAGACCAACGGGACAGGAAGGGCCTTCCTCCTGCATAAGGCTGTAATCAGTGGTGCCACAAGGACACGGTCATTTTTTCTCCACAAAAATGGCAGATCTTACCAGGCCATTTTTTTTGAAGCCTGGCAATAAAAGCTTATCGCCGCCAACACGTCAGATCACCTATAATGGGAACTAGTTTTGATGCTAGTGATCTGACGGGCATGAGGCCCACTCCCATAAAGTGGATCGTCCCCGACGAAGGCCACCAAAGTTGAAAGTCGGCAGCCAGCCTCACCTCAGATCGAATCATCTCGGATAAGAGGCTGCCAACAGCCCCTGGGACGCGCATCCGCTGCCCGAATTGTTCCTCCTGCTTAAAAGTAAAGCTTCAACCGGGGAAGCATAAGGCAATTTTATGGCTTCTTCCATCAAGTCACCAGACTGGCAAGCATAGCTCGCTGCAAGGCAAATTGAAGCAAGTTAGCAGTTAAGCACAGAAAGAGCTGCAAAAACATTAAGTCAGATTCTTCAGCGGCAAAGCAATCCGACTTCAGCAGAGGACAAGTTCCACTTGCACAGCAACCATGGGCTGGCTCAGCAAACGCCAAGTCCTAGCCTCGCCTATACGGCAAAGTCAGACTGATCTTGTGAAGAACAGTCTCAACCTCGCCAATATGGCAAGACTGGCTCAACTATTGAAGAAGCCAAGTCCCAAGTCCTGCCTGCGCAGCGGACTTAACAAGCAACGATCTTTCACTGATCAAGCCAAGATGATAGCTTCACAGAAAGCTATGATGAGATCCTTCTCTGCAGCAGCCAATTGCAAGATGAAGAACAAGGGAAGCTAATCCCTGAAGCGAGCTGCCAAAGCTAAATCAAGGGAGATGAGTTCCCTAAAAAGCAGTGAAGTCTTTGAATGATCAAGACTTACTGGTCCTTGGCCGGTTAGACAACCAGGGTGGAATTTCCCACTAATTCTGAGATCTGAGTATCTCTCACAACCAAGAGAAGGGAAGAAGAAAGGCAAGGCACTTCTCTTCAGAGGACCTCAAGTGTCCTATTTATAGGCCCCATGGCCTGAGCGCAACCACCTCAAGCGTGGAAGCACGAGCGCACTTAAGGCATTGATTGCGCCTTGATGACAGGGACGGTTCCCATTGGAACCGTACAAGGGAAGAAAACGTCTCCCTCATAAAAGGCACTTATTGCGCCTAGAAGAAAGGGAATATCCTCCCTTGGAAACGTGCAAATCGGAGAATATCTCCCTCGATCAGCATGAAGAAAGGAGTAATCCTCCTCGTAACTGGCCCACGGCAGTTGGCCTCGGGAAAGCGACAGATGTTCCAGAGCGAACTTACCTAGCCGCGAAGCTACCCAGACGCGAGTCTACATGACTCCTCGGCGAATCTACATCCCAAAGCAGGATTGAAGGCGAAGCTGAACTCAACCATCATGGCGATGTTCATACTCCACACCACCATCATAGCAGTTCAAAGTATTTCGAAGTCTGGGCTATTGCAGACTTTCGAAAACTTTGAAGGGGGTCTTGTTGACACTTAAAAAAGACAAGATTCTCATTGGTCCGAACGATGTCTAAACTTGTTGACATTTACAAAAGACAAGGGACAGACGAGCTGAAGACCAGTTTTTCACCCAACTCCAAGGGACGAGGAAGCGGTTTGGACTCCACTGATCCAGCAAGCAGAACAGTGAACCCGGATTGTTTCTAAACAGACCTCAGCAGGTCTAAAATGCTAGCACTTAGCATTACATTAGCCCAAAGAGATAGCCTCGCTTGAGAGGCTAACATCATCCAGAGCATCGCCAGGAAGCTAACTGACAGCTTCGCCGAAAAGCCTCTTTTCGGACTTCGCCAGGAATTGCCTCTAGCTCCGCTATGAGCTTCAAAGCGGGCAGCTCCGCCATCAGCCTGCTATGGTCAACCTTTGACCAATCAAATCTCCTGATAAGATCGGATCTAAGCTAATCAAATCCAATCAGGATTCAAATATGGCAGGTGATTGCCACAATCTCTTGACTCTCTTGAAACGAGTAAGTGGATCAAGGAGAATCAATCAATGATATGGAAAGCATCATAACACATCGGAAAGATCAACCGACTTGCCATTTTCTAGCTCCGCGGAAGCTATCCTAGCCTCGCAGCAAGGCTACTTTCCAGATTCAAACAGATTCGGTTCAATCTGTTTCCATATCTTCAAGGGGACGATTATACCCTTGCTCTCCCTATAAATAGCCCGTCAGGGGCACAAGGGAGAGGGATCGCATCGCATCGCATCGGATCGAGGAGGATCATCAATTGATCATCGGCGAGATTGGCGTCTTCTCAAAGATCGGACTTCTTCATAACGCACCGTGCAATCTCTAATTCAGAGACCTTTCAAGAGAAATACTTCTCTTCTCAGGGTGGCGATACCCTAACAACCTCTTTTCCTCAAGGAATCTCCGGAACCAGGCGAGAAGGAATTCCTCACAGAAGTGGTTTTGAGAAGTAGCCAGAGGTTCTACCCAATCCTCTATTCTCTGATTCCCGGAACCAGGCGAGAAGGGAATCTCATCGCTCGCATCGTCAAAGGGACAAAGTGGTCGCGCGCTGACCAGACTCCTATCGGCACACTTCTCCAGAATCTCTGAGGAGATCTACTTGTAATCTTTTTAAGAATACTTGTAATTTAGCTCCTCAAACTTTTTATTTGTAAGTTTTCCCCCTTTGCAAACATAATGGAAAACAAACACGTAATCTATTATGCTAGCAGAACACTGAATGATGCCCAACTCAATTATACAACTACTGAAAAGGAATTTTTAGCAGTTGTCTTTGCGTTGGAAAAATTTCATCATATCTGCTAGGGTCCAGAACGGTAGTTTTCACTGATCACTCCGCCCTAAAATACTTGATGCAAAAGAAGGATGCTAAGGCAAGACTGATTCGATGGATACTTCTTTTGCAAGAGTTTGATTTGGAGATTAAAGATAAAAAGGGCGTTGAGAACGTGGTAGCAGATCATTTGTCGAGAATCTCAAATGCACCTAAAGAGAGAATACCGATTAACGATGATTTTCCTGACGAGCATATTTTTGAGATGTGTGGAGAGCCCTGGTATGCTGATATAGTGAACTACCTCGCTACCAGGCAAATACCTTCTCATTGGTCAGGACAAGAAAAACACCGTTTTCTGCGCCAAATGCGGTTCTTCTTTTGGGATGAACCGTATTTATTCAAATACTGTCCTGACCAAATCATACGTAGATGCCTTCCTGAGGATGAACATCAGAGCGTTTTGACATTTTGTCACAAGTTAGCTTGCGGTGGACATTTTGGTCCACGGAAAACTGCTGAGAAAGTGCTTCAGAGTGGATTCTATTGGCCCACTCTTTTTAAGGATGCATACAATTTCTGCAAGCTTTGTGATAAATGTCAAATGACGGGTCGTATTACACAAAGAGACATGATGCCCCTCACACCCATCTTGGAAGTCGAATTTTCGACCTCTGGGGCATTGATTTTATGGGACCCTTTCCTCTGTCCTACGGTCACCAGTACATTTTGGTAGCCGTAGATTATGTTTCCAAATGGGCTGAAGCAATTCCAACATGGACGAATGATAACCATGTTGTCATCAAGTTTTTAAGAGACTACATCATCTCTCGCTTTGGAGCCCCCCGTGCGATAATAAGTGATAATGGGAGTCATTTTTGCAATAGGGCTTTTGAAGCCCTGATGCGCAAGTATTCTATCACTCACAAATTATCCACGGCTTATCATCCTCAAATCAATGGGCAAGTTGAAGTTACGAATAGACAGATAAAACTCATTTTGGAGAAAACTGTAGGACAGAACCGTAAGGATTGGTCCATCAAACTTACTGATGCCTTATGGGCATACAGGACCGCCTACAAAACTGTCCTCGGTATGTCTCCATATCGAGTTATTTTTAGAAAACCTTGTCACTTGCCCGTTGAACTAGAACACCGAGCTATGTGGGCTTTAAAGCAGCTGAATTTAGATTTGGATAAAGCTGATGTTCTAAGGAAGTTGCAGCTATCCGAGCTTGAAGAGTTAAGAACGAAGTATACGACAACGCTCGGATCACGAAACACAGAACCAAGCTTTTTCACGATAAGTCTATTCACCGGAAAATTTTGTCGTAGGACAAAAGGTTCTGTTATACAATTCAAGACTCCACTTTTTCCCTGGTAAGTTAAGACCAGTGGTCAGGGCCTTTCATTGTTCACAAAGTTTTTTCCCACGGTGCAATCGAGATTCTTGACCCATATAATGGCAACACATTCACTGTGAACGGTCAACGTCTTAAGCCATTTCTTACCACGGAAGTCATGTCACACGAAGTTCACGAATTGGGTCTTTGCGACCCAGTTTATTTATGACCACTCCATCTGTATAGTTTCCCGTGCATTTTTCCTGCATATCATTTTGGGATCACACTTGTAAATAATTTTCCACTTTTTGTAAATAATAAATTAAAAAAAATAAAAAGACAAAAATTTAGGGATTTTTGTGCTTATAACAGTTTCACATTCCTAGGATTTTCTCTTCCCTAGGATTCCATGCATTTCCAAATCCCTTTGACCTAGGGTTGTAATTATATCTTTGACCTAGGGATAAATTTGGAAATCCCATTTTCACTCCCCCCTATAAATACTCTCCTCACCAACTCCTTCTCCCTCAACGCAGACTTCATCTCAGATCTGAGAACCTCTTTCAACAGCCAACCTCTGCAAAAATTCCTTTCCCCAGATTCCTCTGATCTGCCGCAATTTCCCTTTTCTGGCCGAGATTCCACCACATTCTGGCCACTTCTGGTGCTCCTTAAAATTCTGCCTGGCTCATTTCCTCTACTGGTGGCAGATCCAGAGCAACTCTTTCAAACTCTGTCCCAAGTGCCTTCTGCATTACTGTTTTGGATTTCCCCCTACGATCTCTGGGGGTGGTTTGCAATTTTCTCTCTCAAAATCCTTTGCTTTACAATTCATTAGCATATATGGCACCAAATTTGTATGTGGAGAGGGATTTTTCAGTTCTTATGAATGAAAGTGGGGGATATGGGCACATTTTTGTGGATAGAATACGTTCATGGAGTTGGTACTCTTTAGTTTATGATAACAGTGACCACAATGCATACTATTGCCCTGAGCTTGTCACTACATTTTACAATGCAATTGATCATGCATCTGTGCACCATGACACGTACCAATTTGTATCTCACATGCCATTCGGTGACATCTTTGTCACCCTTCCACTTCTGGCTGAATGCACTCATGTTCCCAGTCATCCCCACCATACCGATCCCTTGCCGTTGATAGATTATATGCCAATCATGGGTGTCCGCTGCACAATTCAGGATCGTGGGCTCAAAGCCACCACCCTTTCGAAATGTTCATTGCACTGGACGCTGGGTCCAACGCAATATTTTTGGAATTGAGCACCAATCTCTTCCTTTAACAGACCCGTATTACAGGTAATTCATGATTTAATGACACACAACCACACGGTCTATTTGAATAGGGCCATCTTCCGTGCCATTCTTGATAATTCCTCCCGCATCGGGTGCGAAGCATTCCCATGCCATATTAATCACACGTCTGTGTAAACATTTCCTATCAGACGCTATCTTTAATTCATTTGACCAAGTGCCTGTTACTGTAGAGAGGCCCACAAGCTCGTATAATGGCTGCTTGCACGCACTTTGGACACCTATTGCTCAGCCTGAAAATGAACCTTTGGAGCTTGATTCGGAGGAAAGTTTGGAAGAAATTGATGACCCCATTTTGGAGCAGGAACCCCCCACTGATTCACGAGCCTTCATGTCCACTATCTGGAAGGGCATGAAGAAGATTTTCAAGGGACATGTCCGTTTCTTTTTTTTTTTTTTTTGTTACTATCTGGAAGGGCATGAAGAAGATTTTCAAGGGACAGGTCCGGCTTAGGAAGAGGGTTGAGGAGCAATCCTCTCGCCTAGGTAGCATGGAGGCAGTGTTGAGGAGATCACAGTCGGCTGGACCTAGCACCACCGCGGGTCCAAAACGACAGAGGGAGTAGTTTTGTCCTTTACCTATTTCATGCATCATTTCATATCGCATACATTGAGGACAATGCATGAGATAGGTATGGGGGGGTAGATGCTGCATAAGATTTTTCATTTTTCTTTTTAGGCTTTTTATTTTTAGATTTTAATTTTCTTTTTAGTTTTTTTTTTTTACTTTTCTTTGTAGATTTTCTATTTTTTTTTGTTAGATTTTATTTTCTTTTAGAAAAATAAAAATATATATAAAAAAACTTTTGAAATAAGAGACAAAGTTTTGATCTATTTTTAAGAAAATTAAGATGTATCTAGAATTAAGAAAGCCTTAATTATGACATCTTAAACATAGTTGAAATAATAGATCTTGTTTGAAATTATAGGCTAAGTAAGTAAATTGGGGAGATATTTTTATCTTGATTTTTGCCTTAGATAGTAAGCACTTCACACTTCCACAATTTTTGGGATGGAAACAAAGACCTAAAATGCCATAAAATAAAAAAAAGAATAAAACATTACTTATTAAGCTGGATAACTATGCCTCAGAAGCATGATTATTCACCCTAACGGTGAAAAACTCACTCATTAAGCTGGAGAATTATGCCTCAAGAAGCATAAATTATTCACGCCTAACGTGATCAAAAAGAATAATCCCCCTTAGTTTTGTGGCCTTTTTTACTCGAGACCTTAAACCCGAGATGTTTTCTCATCTGGTGCCCTAAGACGTCTGGTTTGGGAGTCATCGGTTATAGGCTCGCTACATGGGTGAACTAGAAAGCCTAAGAAAACTAAGGGAAGAAGAAAAAAAAAAGAGAATAAATAAATGGCTTTATGGTTAAAGTTGAAATCCCAGAAATCTTTACTGTCACGGTGTGCATACTATCTAGGTTTTATGAAAGATAAAGTATTCAATCCAATTTTGAATTCTTACCTTAATTAAAAACAAGATCTTGCATGGAGACTAAGTTTAAGGAAGAATGATTATAGGTGGACTTATGACCTTAGATCACTTATATTTTTGCAAAATAGTTTGAAAACATGTCTCTCTTTCAAAATGCATTTTCAAAACACTAACATTTGTTTTCTTTTTTATGAATTTTGTGAGTGCAATCCGCTGAAAACCCTCAGGAGACAACACTCCTCCTCTAGGGTAACCTAGAGGTTTAACGGCTTGTTGCACGTGCTCAGTGCAATCGTGTCACCTACGAAAGTGGTGTAATAAATTAGTGGATTTTATTTTTCTTTCTTTTTCTTTCTTTTTTGCTCGAGGACGAGCAAAAGCTAGGTATGGGGTGTGATTGTTATACATATTTGCATATTTTACCACTCCTATACTATGCATATTGTAAATAAAATGTGATTTTTAACCCCTTTTCTCTCTATTTTTGCAGGTCTACAATTAAAAGAGAAAAAGCCAATAATCTTTTTAATTAGCAATAATTAAAAGATTAATTCAAAATCCCAAAAAGAGCCAAAGATTTGAATCTGAATTCAGTTGAGATCCGCGCGCCAACTGAGATTCCATTCCAGAAGGCCACGTGGATAACCACCTAACTACCAGATCGTAACAGAAAATCTGGGCTCAACGGCCCAGATTTTGCCGCCAAAACGGGGATTTTCCCTCGTATCTGTGGCCGTTTGGAGGCCGTTGGAGCCCAGATTTTGTGGTAACGGCCAGGGGCTCTCGAAGCTTCTCAGGGATGGCTATAAATAGAGGACCAAGGTCTGTGTGTGAAAATAGAGAAGAGAGAGAAGAAAATAGGGGAAATTCTTGTATTTTTGTTTTCTCCTAGGTTTTTAGACTTCATCTTCTTCCTCCTAGAGATCTTGACAAAGTGAGAGAGAGAGTGCTGTTTGAGGCTTGTACCAAGGAGGTGACATTCTTGTGGCCAAGGATTAATCAAAAGAGCTCCATTCATCTCTTTGCAAACTCTAGTATGCTTTACTTTACCTTGCTTTAATTTCTTGCTTTGATTCTAGTTCATTGTAATTGCTTTAGATCTTTGCTTTACATAATGAATTGTGGCTTTGTTACTTGTGTAATGGAGAGCTAAACTCATATTGCATGGCTAGCTAATAACTTACCTAGCTAACTTCTATCTCTTTGGATGATTGCTTGTTTCATACTTGCATAGTTTAAGTTTCTTTTGATTTCCAAGGAAGTATTGTTGCTTTCTCTCTTGGTAATGGCTTGTTAAAGACTTAATATGACTCATGTGTGCCTCGGATAGAGCCTTGTCAAGAACAAGAACCTTTGATGGAACATGAGGATGGATCACCACACATATGCTACTTGTATAGTAAGAACAACTTCTTTACTTCAAGTTAATTTGTAGTTATGTCTTGAATGTTCAAATGAATGTTGATTCTTCTAACTTAGCACTACTTGAGTACCTATCCTAGAGTTCATCATTGAACATCTATTTAGAGAGCCTATGATTCATATGAGGCTTCAAGCTAACAACAAAGAGAACACTAATCTTCAAGATGGAAACATCAATTGAACAAACATGCAAGTTATTTTTAATTGCTAATGAGTCAACATGAGGCAATCTTGCAATCACCATGAGTTTAGCAAGTTAGCAATAAGGTGAAGTTAGCTAGCCATGTACCTTCTCATCTAAAAGTTTTTCAACACTTTCTTTTAGCTTTTCTTTCTTTGCAATACACTTCACTCATTCTTTTAATTTCTTTTTCATAATGCACAAATCCATCACTTCTTTTCATGTTACTTCTTACAATTGTGTAAATACATAGAAGACATTTCGTTTTCATTTCTTCACTACATACCGTAACGCTTCTATCGCTAGCTCTCCCTGAGAATCGACTCGGTATAGCCCTATGCTATAACGGAGATTGGAAAGGGTAAATCAATCTTTAAATACATTTGTGGAGTGGACTTAGCACCAAGGTGGATTCTAACCTTCATCTCTTTGTTACATATTTGTGCTAATACTCTACACATTACTTTTTCCCCATCACTTGTCCACAAAGGACTCCCACAAAGGGAACCTCCACCGAGGATTTGGGGCAATACAATCACAAGGAGTACCCAACTCCTCTCCTTACAAACACAACCTCCTCCTTGAGGCACAACACCAA